>CAUYSK010062022.1:0-30120 GCA_963575035.1 Avahi laniger | reverse complement strand
GAATTAATCAATCAATCTAGGCACAGACCTTATATCTTTTATAAAAATTAATTGAAAATGAATCAGATCTAATGTGAAATGCAAAAATATGAATATCCTAGGAGACAATCTAGGTGACTTTAGGCTTGGTGATGACTTTTCCAGATATAATAACAAATGCACTATCCAAGAAAGAAAAAATTGGTAATTTTGACTCCATTACTATTAAAACTACTGCTCTGCAAAAGGTACTAAGACTATGAAAAGGCAAGCCATTAGCCCAGGGAAAAATATTTGTTAAATGATTTGGATTTGGAATCCAAAATGTACAAAGAACTCTTAAAACTCAACAGTAAGAAGACAAAAAACACAATCAAAAAGTGGGCAAAAGATCTGAACAGACACCTCACCAAAGAAGAGACACAGGCGGCAAATAATCATATGAAAGAATGCTCAACATCACTGGTCATTAGCGATTAGCGCATTAAAATACCAATTAGGTCTCACTCTCATCTGATAGGAAAGCTAAAGTCCACTGACAACACCAAATACTGGTGAGGATGTGGAACAAAAGGAAAAACTTTTTCATTGCTGGTGGGAATGAAAATTGGTACAGCTACTTAGAAAGATAGTTTCGCAGTTTCTTACAAAACAAAACATGCTTTTACAATATAATCCAACAAATGCGCTCCTTAGTATTTACCAAAATGAGTTGAAAAGTCGTGTCCACTCGGAAAACTGAACATGAATGTTTATAGAAGCTTTGTTTATAATTATGAAACTTGGAAGCAACCAAGATGTTCTTCAATAGGTGAATAAACAAACTGAGGTACATCCATACAATGGAAAATTATTCAGTGATAAAAATAAATGAGTTATCAAGCCACTAAAAGACATGGAGGGATCTTAAATTCATATCACTAATTGAAAAAACCAATCAGAAAAAAGATGCATATTATATGATTTCGAGTATATTATGTTCTGGAAAAAGGCAAAACTATGGAGACAGTAAAAGGATCAGTGAATGCCAGGGATTTGGGAGAAGGGAGGAGGCACAAAGAATAGTTGCAGCCATAAAACAATTCTATGTGGAACTGAAATAGTAGTCACATGTCATTATACCAAACCCCTAGAATGTACAGCACAGAGTGAATCTTAATGTAAACTATGAACATTAGTTAATAATAATGATTATACAGAGTCTTCTATTGTAACAAATATACCACACTAATGAAGATGTTAGTAATAGAGAAAACTGGAAAATGAAATATCAGTTAGGGGGTACTTGGAAACTTTACTTTCCATTCAATTTTTCTGTAAAGTGTTCTAAAAAATAGTCAATTAGGTAAAAATACAAACAAAAAAGTAATGTGAGAACTATTTTTAAAGAGAAACAAATATTTTAATCATAAATTATGACTCATTAAATTCCTTAATTATTATCTATAAAATTTAAAAAACAATTAAATGCTATGGAAACATTTCTGAACTGTAAAATTATTCCTAGTCCTCTAGAAAACTACAGTTAATGAAGAATTTCAGAAAAATTTAGAAACACACACACAAAATACAATAACAATGAAAAGTTTCAAGTTTGGAGAATTTTTTCTAACTTATTCAGTAGAGAATGTTAAATATATTCTCAAAATCATTAGGATAGTTTGAAGGGATTAGTATAATTAAGCAAGCCCAATCAGTGTTAGAAACTTAAAAAAACACCTTGCATCCAAAGACTGATCAAAACGAGATATTTTATTGTTTTTTTCTCACAATTTTTAAAACTTTTTGAAAGAAAGCACATTCTTTAGCAATGACTATTCTTACTTTAGTTTACTTATTGAAGATTTTATTTCTCTTGCTCTAGACAAGCCAAACATTCCCTTCTTCTAGGGTAGGATTCTCACTGGATATAATCCACAAAAATAATGTCTTCAAAAATGATTTCTGAAGATATTATTTCCTTCTTTATTTTTTTTAATTAAAAATAAGTTCTTCACACTGTAGCTTTATCATTTCCATTATAGTTCTTTGGAAATCTGAGGTATTAGTTCTCGCTTTTACCTCTGGATTTTGGTCTAGGCAGGCTCCTCCAACTCCAATATTTTGGTGATCTGAGTGTTTATTGACCTGAGGGTCACTGTAATGTGGTTTTATTACTTTACAGGCCAATATGTAGTACCATTATAATGCCTTTGGAGCAGAAAATAAACATTTGTCTAGCTCTTTGCTTTTACTGTTTGAAATATGGTTCGATTATCTTCAGACTCATTAATTTTCTGTGCTCTTCAATGAAATGGTGTCCCATGTAACACCTGAACAAGAGTGAATTATTTTACCTCATAAGATGAAGAAAAATAGTTATGCCCTATTGAACTTCTAGTATAAACCAACTGCTCCTTGAAATGCTTAATGATTACAGAAAAGACATATAAGGAATCACTAGACCAGATATCTCTTAGAAGAATAAATAAAACAGACAGATAAAAGCAAATTCAGTTCTTGGTTTTGCTGCTCAGTACTTATGCTCACTCTGGGTTTGCATATCAGATGTAGGGATGCAGAACACCAAGCTGGTGATAGCCTTTATCTGATACAAGACATTCATAATGTGTTTTTCACTGCAAAAATCTTGGCAGTTGAAAATTTTCCACCTTAACAGAAAATCCAGTGCGAAAGTTGATCTCTGCCCAACTACTAAACTTTATGATAGATGTGAGTTTAAAATGATATGAAATTTGTGTGACTGTGAGTGTATGTGTGTTAAGCTTCTTATATATGAGAATATGTGAAAAATTTCCTGCGGGCAAATATTTGAAGATTAGCTTTTCTTCTTTTTAATTTTTCCTGAAATATCTAATAATTCCCAATCCCTAGTCACACATCAGTTTTATTGTCTGTGAAACTAGTTGAACTTTTAAACTTCCCTCTTCTTTTTTAAATGTACTGTTTGTAATTTCTGTTCTGCTCAAAGACCCATATATCGTTTTTATTTCACCCATGATGACTTTTACTAGAGGGAAAGTGAAATTAATTTTGACTTTAATTTTTATTTAAATGAATCAAATAGATTTGGAAATGCCCCATACGGTCATGTAGTTTGGTACTGCTGAACTCTGTACTGTTTAGATGGTATTCTAATTTAGTACTCCTTTCCTTCTTACCCCGGAATTGTGTTATGTGTAATTTCTACATCCAAACATAGTTGTTTTCACTAGAATCCATTACATGGCATCAGTGTGGATAGAGTTGTAAATCATCAGATATTGGGATCTTATTGAACACAAACATGTTTATTGGCATTTGGGGCATAAAGCACCTCTCCAGTATCCGTTTTCTCTAAGTTCCTTGGAGTCATAATTGTGACTGACTTACAGCCAGCTATAAGCCTCATTTTCCAGTTTTATATGAAGATTGGTAAGATCAATGGGATATAAAGAGAATCACTAAATTAGCTTTCCAAGAAAGTTCTTTGGAGTACGATAACTTTTTTTCATGACGCTTTGAAATCTCTTTCTTCTCTATTTCTGTTTGAAACAGAGATGATGACTGAAGCTGCAAGGGAAAACTGGGAATCACAAGATGAACTTGACAATAGAAACAATGCAGTAAAAATGAAGGATGTGAGAGAAAGAAACTAGAACATTAGTGATATCATGGAGCTTTCATAGCAGTTATGGACTCTGTATTTTAGAATATTTTTACATGAGAAAAATATAAACCTTTATCTTTTAATGTAATTTAAGTCACTTTTTGAGGCATCAAATATAATTACCAAATACATACTGCATTTAATAAGTTTGAAATATTTGAATCAGTTCATTAAATTATAAAGTAGCCAACACACATTGGGTAACATATAGTTAATCGGTATAAATGGATGCTGCTGATACAATTGGAAATGAGAATTATTTTTAAGTAATTGTCAGCATGAAAATTTCCAATACTGGCCGGGAGTGGTGGCTCACGCCTGTAATCCTAGCACTTTGAAAGGCAGAGGCAGGCGAATCCTTTGAGCTCAGGAGTTCGAGACCAGCCTCAGCAAGAGTGAGACTCTGTCTCTGCTAAAAAAAATAGAAAGAAATTAGCTGGACAACTGAAAATATATATAGAAAAAATTAACCGGGCTTGGTGGTGCATGCCCATAGTCTCGGCTACTCAGGAGGCTGAGGCAGAATTGTTTGAGCCCAGGAGTTTGAGGTTGTTGTGTGCTAGGCTGATGCCATGGCACCCTGGCCCGGGCAACAGAGTGAGACTCTGTCTCAAAAAAATAAAAGTAAAAAAAAAAAAAAAAGTAAAGAAAAGAAAACTTCCAATATCTTAGCATAATCAAGACAGAGCTATAAAATTGTTTCTAGCATTGCAGTATAAATGAAAAAATAAAATCAAAAAAATTCCCAGGTATATTTGAGTCTTTGACTTTTGAAAATAATAAACAAAAATCCCTGAAAATTGTTTCGATTTGCTCTATTGTAAATCCAGAAGAGGTAAATGCCTTGTCTAACATCAAAACCAGTAAAAAAGCTGCAGTTCAAACATTGACCTGAAGGGTCCCTGATGCCCAATTTTCTTTCGTCTAATAATCCTTTTTGTGTCTTTGGTCTAGCTTAAAGATGAACAGAATTAATAATGCTAAAATATATGTTTGATAGCACTTGATAAATTAATTTCCTTAGGGAAAATAACAAATGATTTTTATGGGGAAGAGACAATGATGATGATGGTGACGATGATTCAAAAAAATCAGAAATATATTCCAATTTCACCCAAAAATGTAAAGTTATAAAAAATTACTTAGAAAACAAAATCATAAAGACTTTACTGCTTCCATAATCTTTTCTTTTGATAAAAATTGGCTAATTATTTAACAATTATTTAATGTCACTGCATAATTTTTAAGTGTTAAAAAGAAACTTGGAAATAAATGCCTTGAGGCATGTTATAAGTGTGTCAGCTGTGATTGACCAATTGCCCCATTTTTCCACACAAACACTTTCACATGCCTCTTACAATATAACTTTGCAGTACCCAACCCTTCCATATCAAAGGGCAGAGTCTATTTCTTCACCCTTCGAATCTGAAAGAGCCAAATGATTTATTTTAACAATAATTTTATTGTCAGCATGACATTTCTTAACACCCAGGCCTCAAGGGACTTTACAAGCTTCCAAACTCCCTCCTGAATTCCTTTGCCTTAACCATGAGAACAAACTAGTTTCATCCTTCTAGATGATAAATACCACTTGACATAGAGCCAAGGTACCCAATAACCCCCAGATGCAAAGTCACCTAGCTGATTTGCAGCCATTTAAGTGAGAACACCTGAAAGAAGGTGGACCTCTTTCCCTTAGCCAGTTTTTGAGCAGTGAATTATTGTTTTAAACTACTCATTTTTGGAGTGCTTTGTTATGCAGCAATATTGTAGCAACAAAGAACTGCCACAACAGCCTAAAATGATTATATTATTCTGAGTTACTATACCTATGTATAAACACATACATATGTATAAACATATAATAAGAAACTTATTTTGTTACTTTGGAATATAGTTACTTACAAATATAAGGGTACGGCATGTGGATGAGAACTTCCCTCAGTATTTCCACCTCCTCCAATGATGCATAGAATATAATAGTATAATTGATAATAAAGTTCTAAATAAATGAACAAACAAAATTAAATATTTTGGAGGGATTCTATCATGTAGAGGTTGATTTCATAATCAAGTAAAGTTTAAGGAGTAAGTCATTTTTCAAATGAGTCTGGAATGTTTTTAACATAATATTGATTTGAGATTTTGTTATTTCTTTTGTGGTTGTCTATTATGAAATCTTCCAGACATTGATTTATTTGGTGAGTCGAATCATTAAATATTGAACTCATGAGTGTTATTTTCATAACTATTTTAAGTATTATTCTTACAACAGATTTTTTTTTATTTCACCATATTATGGGGGTACAAATGTTTAGGTTACGTATGTTGCCCTTGCCTCCCCCTCCCCCGCTAAGTCCGAGTTTCAAATATGTACATCCTTCGGGTGGTGCGCATTGCATTCTTTGTGTATGCAAATACCCATTCCACTTCTGAGGTTCCTTAAAATATTCATGTAAGTAAATTTTCTTGGGAAAACCAAATTTGAGAATTCTTATTTCTTAGTTAACAGTATATATTAAGAATTTAATTCTGACTATCATAAATCTGGGGTATATTTTCTATTATACTATATGCATTTCCTAAAATGCAATTAATTGATCCTATTTACTGCGACATGTATGTAATTCTATCTCCTGGGAATTTTAATTTGTAGACAATATACGGAAAATTCAGGTAGAAGGTTTGTTGGTTTCTTATTCTTCATTTCATTTTCTTCACTTGAATTAGGGAAAGTCTATACTTGGTTTTCTGGAAATGTTTATATAGAAAGATGTTCTTTTCATTATCTGTTGAAATTTCACATTTCAGTAGTTTAATATAAAAGCTAATTTGTTTCTAATTATGCAGATTTCTTTTTATATCCTGTAGTTTTGATAAACAGGTACAGAAATTCACATGTATTTTAAAAATTGAACAGATGCTAAGACTGCAAAGCTTGCTATTAGTAAAATAGTTAGGAAAAACATGGACTGTGCAAAGAGTCTACAACAAAGACTATATGCATACCAAATTGTCTAAACATATAAAGTTTCATTTATTCCAAGATATCCTTGTATATATGCCTGAAAATATCCTTATAGAATCATAATTTTAAATGAATAGCAAGTAAACAATAAAATAGAATGACTATAAGGATTTGGGAGTGGTGCAAGCTGATCAGGGGAGCATTGAGGTATAAAAAATAAGAAGGAGGGTAACATCGGGAAGATGGTGGATTATGAGTTCCTGGTATTCATCTCCCCTCAAAAAAACTTATTTAACAACCACATATAAACCAGAATACCTATGTGGAAACCCCAGAATTCAGGTAAGCAGTTGCAGCACCCCAGAAGAACCCAACACCAAGAAGAGCTACATTGAAACAGGGAAGAAGAACAGTATCACTTTGCCTGTGTCTTCCCCTGCCCCAAGTGAACACACTACAAAGCCAGGAGATATCCTCTCAGTCCATGATTTCTCTTACAGGGTAAGGAGAAATGAAATGTGACCAATGTCCCCAGCCTTTGGGGGCCCTACCTAAGATACCTGATCCTGTCTGGTCTAACCCAGAGTGCTGCAAGACCTAGTATAGTTGGAATGCCTAGGGCCAGTTAAGAACTGAGAGGAAGAATGGATGACTCTTAGTGGCTGGTGGGGCACACAGTAGCTGGCATGAATTGCCCCTGTGCTTGTGTATCCCAGGATCTGGAGCAGCCCATGACAGATGGTGTGGTCCCCAATTACCAAAAGCAATCTATAATTTCAATCTATTCCCATGAAATCCCAATGACATTTTTTTTTTCCAGAGATAGGAAAAACAATCCTAAAATTTGTATGGAATAACAAAAGATCCAGAATAGCCAAAACAATGTGAGAAAAAAGAACAAAGCTGGAGTCATCATGCTTCCCGATTTCAAAATATACTACAAAGCTTCAGAAATTAAAACAGTATTGTACTGACATAAAATGAGACATACACAAATGATACAGAATAGAGAGCTCAGAAATCAACATACGCATGTATGGTCAAATAATCTTCAACAAGGGTGCAAGAATACACAGCAGGGAAAGAGAAGTCTCTTCAACAAATGTTGTTGGGAAACTGGATATCCACATGCAAAGGAATGAAATTGGACGCATATCTTATACGAAATTGGACACCTATTTTATACACAAAAATTGACTCAAAAAGGATTAGGTTTAAATGTAAGATCTGAAACTGTACAACTCCCAGAAGAAAACATAAGGGAAAAGCTTCAGGACGTTGGTTTCGAAATAATTTTGTGGATATGACACCAAAAGTATAGGCAAAAAAAGTAAAAAATACAAGTGGGACTACATCATACTAAAAAACTCCACAGTGAAGGAAATAATTATTAGAGTGAAAAGGCACTATAGAAGACCTAATAAATGGGAGAAAATGTTGGAAACCATATATCTGATAAAGGGTTAGTATCCAAAATATGTAGGGAACTCCTACAACTTAATAGCAAGAAAAAAATAACTTAATTAAAAATGAGAAAAAGACTTTAATAGACATTTTATTAGATGACACGTTAATGGCCAAAGCTACATGAAAAAGTGCTCAACATCTTTAATTAGCAGAAAAGTAAAATTCAAAACCTTGGTGAAATATCAATGTATACCTGTCAGAATTATTATTATAAAAAAAAAGATTTTGACACCAAGTCTTGGTGAGAAATTAGAATCCTGTGCATTGTTGGTAGGAAGGTAAAATGGTGCAGCCACTATGGAAAATTGTAGGGAGGTTCCTCAAAAGATTAAAAAAAGAAATACCATATGATCCAGCAATCTCACTTCTGGGTTTAGAGTCAAAGAATTGAAATCAGAATCTTGACGAGATATGTGTACTCTCATGTTCATTGCAGCATTATTCATTATGCATTTGTTGGTTGATAGATACTATTTTTAAGAAAAAGGAAATTTTACTCTATTCTCAGTTTGTTAAAAATCTTAATCATAAATGAACATTGAATTTTATTTTAAAAATATGTATTTATTGAGTTACATAGAGTTGTTGTTGTTGTTTTAATCCCTTAGAATATCCCCTTCTTTTCCTTCAACCTAGCAGTGATTGAATATATGCTGACCATAATGCAATTTTTTTTGTTTATTTTTTAAACTTTCTATTTTTAATCATTATGGGTAAATAATAGTCACATATATTTACAGGGTACATATGTTGTTTTGAAGGAGAACATTATGTGAGTGAAATAAGCCACAATGTAAAATCTTACTTCATTTTATTTTTCAGTCTTTCCTTTTTTACATATTAGGAAGTGTTTTGGTTTAGGCATAACAGATAGCACTTAACAATGGGTGCAACAGAATAGTAGAAAATATAATATTAAGTATGTGGTATTTTATATGCATTATCTCATCAAAATATTTTTCTTGGATTATATAATTGTTATATAAGACAATAGAGAGTTTTTGAATCAATATCATTTAAATGAATTTAGGTTTTTTTTTAAACGAACAAATAAAAGTTGGAGAAATACCCACATTTGAAACCAAATAATTCTGTTTTTTTTCCGATTGTCTTCATTTTTCTGATATAGACCTAAAGACCGTATTGTAGCGGAGGGCTATGTAATAAATTTTGTTCAAACTAAATATTGTCATTTGAGCAATTGAAAAAAGATTATCAGTCTTTATTGAAACTTCAGTAATACTTAAACAGTTTTAGAGAAAGTATTTTAGAATTTGAATACCTTCAGCAGATTATTTTCTTTACCAAAAGTCAAAGTGATAATTTCTACTGAGAAACTGTAACATTTGAAGAAATATTCATTTTCCATTTTGCTAAAAATTATTTTTATTTTTTATTTTTTGCTGAGTAAATTCATTTAAAAACAAGTTATGTTAGATCTAAATTTAAAATATGCTCATTTAGTCATTTATTGTTTTTCCAGATATAAAGCTGTCATTGCATTGAACAAATTTACCAAAAATGGCCTTGCTTTGGATGCTATGCAAATTCTGTAGGTCAAAGAGAGGGCATTCAAAATTTTTCAAATAACAATGAAATCAAAATAGCTTTTTTGTGTTTATATATGGACATTTGAAAGTTACAAATGAAAATACAACTCTAAGGATAAATGTACCATGCTTTTCCTCATTTTTCAAGAGAATTTGGAGCTGATTTTGAAGTCCTTGAAAGAGTATCCAATGGTATTTCTCTCTCTCTCTCTTTATTTCAACATATCACGGGGGTTCAAATGTTTAGGATATATATGTTGCCTTTTCCCCACAGGAGTCAGGGCTTCAAGCATGTCCATCACCCAGACGGTGCACACCACACCCATTAGGTGTGAATATACCCATCCCCTCCTCCCACCTGCCCAACACCCAGTGAATGTTATTAGTATATGTGCACATAAGTTTTGATCAGTTAATATCAATTTGATGGTGAGTACATGTGCTGCTTGTTTTTCCATTCTTGTGATACTTCACTTAGTAGAATGGGTTCCAGCTCCATCCAGGATAATACAAGAGGTGCTAAATCACCATTGTTTTTTTTTGTGGCTGAGTAGAGCTCCATGGTATACTGAGTAGAACTCCATGGTATACATATACCACATTTTATTAATCCACTCATGTAAAAAATCAAACAATCCCATTAAAAAGTGGACAAAGAACAGGAATGGAAACTTCTCAAAAGAAGGTAGATTAATGGCCAGCAAATGTGAAAAAATGCTCAATATCTCTAATCATCAGGGAAATGCAAATCAAATTCACAATGAGATATCACTTAACTCCATAGAGAATGGTTTTTATCAAAAAGTCCCAAAACAATAAATGTTGATGTGAATGCGGAGAAATAGGAACACTTATACACTGCTGGTGAGTATTTCTCTTTTTATCTCTTTATTTTCCTTCAGAATTACATTTTTGAATCAGTGAAAGAGAATCTATTTTCACTCTTTCATACTAACAGGAAACCATTGCTTTTCAAATAAATAAATACATCTGCCATTTAAACATATTTTTGAAAATAAATATTTATTTTAATATTAACGACTGAAAATTCAGTAAATATATACTAAATGGAGACACAAAATTGCTGTCATTATTTATCTGACCGCTTGGAAATGCAAGTGTTATATGCAAAATGGCTTATCACAATACTTTGTTTTATACACTTGCTACACTATGGAGGTTATTTTCCTTCCCCAATGAGATTCATATCTGCCAATACAATATTAAGAATAGTGCTATATACAGAAGCTTAAGAAATAATGTTCTTAAAACTATTTAAATAAATACCTATCCACTTGTGGTTCTAAATACTAAACTTTTATCTACTATTTTATTTTATTTTTTATTTATTTTATTTTTTTAATTAAGGATATTATGGGTGTTAGTAAATTTTCTTTTTATGGTCAGACCTCTTTATTGACTCTTGTATGGTTTGTGTATATATTACTTCCCACTTGTACTTGAGTTATACTTGTTATATGAAAACATCATCCAAAACATTTCAACATGTGCTAGATGAATGTATATTAGGATATGAGACCATATCTTTCTTTCACTGTCCTGATTATTTGCTACACATATATTATCCAAAGATTACAGTGTTTTTAATCCAAAGTACAATTAAAATAAAATGTACCATATATATGTTTTGATGCATCAAATATGGTTATTTTTACCAAATCTCAAAGTAGCATATATATGGTGTACAGATTTGAAATACTATGATATTATGATATGATATTCATATCTTCTTTAGGGTATTTATGAATTCAAAATTAGAGAGTTAACTTACATCACTATATACTATAAAACATTTGATTCATTCCTATTAAACTCAAGATCAAGGCAAGAATCCTCCTCACCATCATTACTATTCAGTATTAAATGGGGATGTTAATGCAATAAAATAAGATAAATAAATGAGGCAATTAGCTAGCAAAGAAGGTACATAGTCATCATTACTTACAGATTATGTGAGCCGTGATTGTTTAGCAATAATTTCCAACAGAATCAGCTAACCAAAGATTTTAAATAATGAAAAAAATCTGTAAGTGGCAAGTTAAAAAAATCAATGCAAATACTCAATATACAAAAAGTCAGTAAAGCATATATGAATAAAGTGAAAAAAAATTTGTTCACTGTCATAAAAGAAAGTCTGAATAAATGTACAGCCTTAATATTTTATGTCAATAATTTCCACATTATCCTAAATTATCCATAAATTGAATCAAGCTCAACACAATTATATAATTTGTGTAACCCAACACATTAATTAAGGAGCAAAAATTAGTCAAGAGTTTTGAGAAAGATATCAATTTTTTGTCATAAAATTAATCATATTTTAATCCATTTATTTTCTACTACATTGTTTTTTAATACAATTTACCATTTATTTCTATTCTATTTTTTGTATTTCTTACTGATTTCTGGAAATTCTTCATGTATTATAAATAAGATATTTTGTCTATTGCAGAGTACATATTTCCTTCTACTCTATCTTTTGTCACTTAAATTTATTATGTCTTTCCTCCTGGAGGTGGTTTTGATTTTCCCTTGAGATTTTTGGATGGATTTTGCATTTTGCTTGGGAAAAATTTTTCTACTCCATTATTACACTATATGATATTGGTTTACTTTTGTCTTGAAAATTAATAACATTTTTGCCTAATACACAGTCCAATTATGCAACTATATTATGCCTGTTGGAAATTACTATTAAGTTGATTTTAAAATATTATATAGGTTTATTTTTGTAATACCACTTTTTGATTTCTTTACAAAAATTCCTTACATACAATTTTTGTTTTGTATTTGCTACGCTAAACTGTTCAGTATATTAAAGCTTAATGACTATAACATTCTCTTTGTAATGTGTCACAACAGTATCATAAAATTTTATATAAAACTATAAATTCATTCAATCTTAACTAGAATTTATTTTTTTGCTCTTGCTTCTTAAAATGCCATTCTCTTTTTTTAATTCATGTTTATGTGGATTAATAAGACTTTCAATATTTTTCAGATATAATTAAATTGACTAGTTTCCAATTTTTGTGTATTTAAAAACCATTTATTTTATTATTAGTTCATTTTCATTGAGGTATATTATAAAATGCACAGATCTTCAGCGTGTGGTCCAGTGAGATTTTACACATGCGGTACCTGTGCCACTGAAACCCGTATTAGCATTTCTATCATTCCAGAAATGTTCCTCAGGCCCTTTCTCCCTTAGGCTCACTGTCATCACACAGTGACCACTCTACTGATGGTTTTCACCATGGATTAATTTTAACTGTCTAGAACTTCATAGTACTCGTCTCTGATTGTTTTCAATTAACATGTTTTTGAGATTAATCATATTGTTACATATATCCATAGTTTGTACCAATTTATTGCTGAAAAGCATTCCTTTGTAAGGACATAGCACCATTTGTCTATTCAGCCTCTAAGCCAATGGATATTTGCATTTTTTCTAATTCATTCTTTTTATTGATTTATTTTTTGATTAATATTACAGGATAAATCTCTAGCTCACTGCTTTACATGTTTCTAATGAGGATAGCATGACTGGTCATCTGCTTTTCAGGTAATAGTTTAATTATCCTAATATTTGTCCCATGGATCTAATTATGCAACTTGTTTTTGTTGTTGCCGTTGATAAATTTATACTTCGAATTTTTTTTGGAACTTTGAGAAGGATATTTAATCCCTTACAAATCTTTTGAAATTCATGTTGGCGTTTGCTTTCTTTGACTGGTTTCTCTTTTCCTTCTACTCTAAGTAATTTAACTTAGAATATGTATCCGGAAACACCTTAACTTACTAAAGGTATGATTTATTCTTCTCTAATGAAATGCACTTTTAGTAATTTTTCTTCACTAAATAGCATTTTGGATATGAGGGAAAGATAAAAATGTTTATCCCATTTGCTTTTCTAAACCAACAAGCCCCCTCTTCTTTCATAATACTTGTCACTTTGTATTGCAATTATCTATTAAATTATCTGTAATTTGTATTATTTAAAGAGCTTAATGAGAGTAAATTAATATTTATCTTAATTGAACTTAGTACTTGCACTAAGTACCATCTTAGTGCCTTCTCAGTGCTCAACAAATACTTGTACAATGAATATAAGGCAACATATATATAAAACTCATTAAAACATTAATAATGGTTATGGATGTGCAACATAATTATAGATACTTTTAAATACTATTATTTTCATTTTGCTTTCCCAATAGTTCTAATGATCAGGCATGATATTTAAAATTTGAGAATAAAAGGAAATAATTACATAAACACTGTGATAACTTCAATATTTAAATATATGGTGTAAACATTTATGGGAGGTAATGAGAAAAGCAGTTAACAGTGACCATATCAGAGTAGTGGGACCTTCAAAGATTTCACATTATTCTTTTTACTTCTCAATTAATTGTGAGTATTCAACAGCAATCCTTCTCTCCTTTCATAATGACAATAATACAGAAAATAGAAGAAAACTGGCAATAGTTTGGTTTTATGATACATTTACCATACTTTAATAGAAAATAGTATATTTTCAGAGCTTAATTCTTCAAGAGACAACTGGAAACATTTAAATGGCAATCTCTTTGTACAGTTTATTGATTCAGAGCTTTCAAATTATTACAGAAATCTTCTTACTAATATTTCCTACAGAAAGATGTTATAAAGGGTGTATCTATGATAGACATGTATCAAGACCATTGTGCGTGATGTAAAAGTCTAAGTAGTAGATTAAATCAAAATTCTACTTATTTGTTCCTTTAATTTAATATTATTATTTCCCTTAAGGTCTTGATTATACAATAACAGTGAAAGAGAACATCAAATCTTAGAGTGGAGCATCAGAGAAAAGGAGAGCACGGTAGAACAGATCAACAAAACAAACACAAAAATGATTAAGAGAAATACTTGTATACTCGTATTCTTGGTTATAAAAAGAATAGAATAATTACGTATAATTGTTAATTTCTTATTATTTTATTTGGTAGTGATTATATACACTGTACTTGGATGGTTCTTGTAGCACAAATAGATACAGAAGTAAAACTTTATAAACATTTTTTATTGGGAATGCCTGAATACATATCTATGCATTTTATATTATCCAATTTATAATAACAGAATGAAGACATTATATTTGGCTTTAAACACAGTGAAGCATAATCCCAATAACAAGGTATAATCATTGTGTCTGTGATGACAATGGCCATCCTGTAAATTATTCAATCAAATTTATAGAATAGACTGTTTTAAAGGATATGAGCAGTATCAAGCTAAATCCTACTCTGGTCTCAGTATATGGAACCCTCCAAAATTTTCTGACAAGTGATCTTATTATTTATAAAAGATTAGTAAAGTATTTCCTGAAGTAGCTGTTACCAGTTTAATATTGTTCTGTCTTGTCTTAAACTGAAATCTACCTCCCTTTAAGTATTATTCATTGATCCTTGCCATACTTCAATTCTTTGAAGTCTGCTATAATGAATTTCAGGGGGAAAAATCACCTCTCCTGTAGTGAAAGAGTCCTAAAACTTTTCATCAATATAATATGCCTAGGGTGATTATTTTATTTCCAAACATATTTCTTCTTTGAAATATGAGATATAACTAGTATTTTTTGACTTCTTTATGAATCTACATGGAAATACTCTGTGAGAAATGTTATTTGGTCTTTGTTTCACTAAATATATTTTGTTGTTTAGTTTACTGAGTTTACTGAGTAGACTTGGTAAAGATTATCAAAATGTATGTATTTGCATTATAAAATCAATTTTCAAAATTAAATTAAAGTGATATTCTATATTCTTCATGATATTACACTTATGAGGCCGTTGGAACTTTGCTTATTCTTTATTGGATGAGGCCACTGTCATTTAGTTATCATTTTTTCACTGAAACATTAGTTTTTCTATTGTGTATAATATTTAACTTGTGCAAGTAAATACCTAGAGATATATTTACTCTTTTTTAGTAATTTTACCTAACTAGCTAAGATACCTTAGATAAATGTTAGGCTCTCTATAGATTTTTCTTTATATATTCCAAAACAATGCAAAATATTCACCCTTTTTTTCTTACTAAGAGAAAAATAAAAATTATCTTGGCATTTACTTTGCGCCAGAAACTGTTCTAAAGCCTTGACCTATATATCAACTGTTTAATCGACACAAGCTGTGTCAGGTGGATGCTACTATTGCTAACTAGAAATGGAGAAAAATAGGTTAAGAGATTTGTCGTGTATCTAGTAAAGTTTACTCTCTAGCAGTCTGGGCTCAAGGTCCAAGCTTTAACCACTTCACAATACTAAAGGCTTTTATACTGATTCCTGAGGATAACAAACAAACTAGTCATGGCTATTGTATGATTTCTTCCCTTTATTCCTGGTAATTGTTTTAAATTTGAGGGTAATAAAATTAATTAATACATTTAGTATAATAAATGGAAGTTCTATTAAATTATTAATTCCTGAAAACAGAAAACTCCTCTAGCAAATATAGCCTGCACATTGTGAGCTGTGTGTTTACCTGCTTTTTCTCCAATAGAGTTTGTTACATAGAATTGTAAAATATCTTCATCACTACAGATTTGCTTGACTGTTTCATAGGGAGGTTAGTGTATTTTTGACTATGAAAACTCACAGGAGAAGTAAAGGCACACTCTATACTGAGTAGCAAGTATGATAGATACTTGTACTATCTATCCACTATCTAAAGTGGATGCATCTTATGTAGATCATAATCAAGAAGAATTTTCTAACATACATATTCAAGTCTGAAGAAAGACATTAGGAAGTATATATAAAAACTTTGATAATATTAATAAATCTTACTTGATATCTTTTGTTCTAGATTCTGCCAGGTTCTAATGGGATATGCCTAGTTTATAGGATAAATAAAATTTTTCAACAAAAAATTTAATATAGTTAAATATTAAGATTCAGGTTTTCCACTTTCAATATGATCAGTCATACTTCATACTTTTTATCATCTGATACAGTGAAGAAGCAAAGTTTATAGCCCTTACATTATATTAATCAATTATGTAAACTGGATAGTAAAACTATATCAAATGGTTTTCATGGTAGACAAAGCAAACTCTTTGATCTTTCTCTTTATTTCTTTAAACACATGGGCCTCTTTCTTACCGATTCAAGGAATTTTTGTTAGTGTTTACATAGTATGTTTTTTCATACTTTTACTTTGAAACTATTTTTAAATTTAAGATATATCTCTAGTAAATAGCATACATTTGAAGTCTTTTTTTCAGTTTGACAATCTCTGCCTATTTAGTTCTTCTAAATTTCATGTAATTACTGACACTATGGGGTTTAACTCTATCATCTTGTTACTGGTTTTTATTTGTCCATCTGTTGTTTAGCTCTTTTGTTCTTCCTTTTCTGTATTTTAGATTGATGTGAAAGTTCCTTTTGCTTTCATCTCCACTCTTCGCCAAAAATTTGTTGTTCCAATTTTTTTGAATTTAGTTTTATCTTGTAATTTTGGCCATTGTAATTGAAATATATTGGTATTCCTATGCGATTTTAATTTTCATTTCCCTGATGACTGATGATGTTGAATACTTTTTTAAAGAGATTATTGGCCATTCATAAGTCTTGCTCAGTAAACTACATGTTCACGACTTGCATACATTTTTATTTATTGTTCCCCCTCCCCCAACTTTGCATGCATTTTTAATTGTATGCTTGTCTTTTTGTTATTGAGTGGTAGAAGTTTTTTATATATTCTGAATAGAAATAATTTTGGGGGAATGTACATTGTGAATATTTTCTATGTGTATGTCTTTCCCTTTCACTTTCATAACGTTGTGTTTTGATGAAATGTTTTCAATTATGTTAAAGTCTAATTTATTATTTTTTCTTTTATTATTTTTTATTTTTAAAAATGTATAAACATTGAGAAGATCTGTTTTTTCTTACAGAAGATTGATATTTTTAGCTATTATGTTTTTATGTTTGACATTTTTAAAATTAACTTTTTATATTATGTGAGGTAGGTATTGAAATTCATTTATTTAAATATAGTTATCAAGTTCTAACTACAAACATTGAAAAAGTTTTCTCCTTGGATTGTTTTAATGCTTATGTGGAAAATTAATCAATCATGAAAGTATGAGTCTATTGTTACACACTCTATTTTGTTCCCTCACTCCAATCTGATTGTTTTTATGTCAATGACATACTGTTTTGATAATTTTAGCTTCATATTAAAATTTGAAGTAAGGTAGTATAAAGTTGCTATTTTATTTTAAGACAGTTTCAATGATTCTTGGTTTTTCTGTAAGTCTTAAAGTCACTTGAGCATTTCCATTAAAAATATCCTTAGAAATTTTGAACAGAATTGAATTAAAGTTATAGATCAATTTATGAAGAATTAACATTTTGATATTCTATCATTAAATCAATGATCATTGTCTCTCCCAGGAAAGTTCTATAATTTTCAATGCAGATGTATTACATATGCCTTGTTAAATTAATCCCTATTTTATTTTTGTCACTATTGTATTAATAAATAAAATTGCTATTGGTATGCATAAATACAATTGCTACTAGCTTATAGAAATACAATTGGTTTTGTATATTGATCTTTCATCCCAATGGTCTTGATAAATTCATTTATTAGTTCTAATAGTCTGGTTAAAGAGCCTTTAGAATTATTTTTCATATGCAATTATGCTTTTTATAAGTAATGACAATTTTATTTCTGCATTTCCTACCTTCATATCTTTCGTTTCTTCTTCTTGCTTTATGACAGGGACCTGAACTACACGTACAATGATGAACAGAAGTGATGAGTGTGGACGTTCTTACTTTGTTTCTGACCTTAGGGGGAAAGTGTTTAATATTTCACCATTTATATTTGATGTTAGATGTAGATCTTTCAGATATGATCTTTATTGGATTTAAGAATCTTTTTTATATTTGTAGTTGACTGATAGTTTTTTTTAAAATCATGTATGGTTATTGGAGTATTGTCAAACATGCTTTTGTGTTCATCTATTGAGATTTTTTTCTTTTTGCATATAGAGTGACTTTTATTATTTTATTTTCAAATGTTAAACCAAGCTTATACGCACAGGATAAACTCTACTTGGTTATGCTATGTTATCCTTGTAATATATTGCTAGTTTTATTTTGCTAAAATTTTTGAAAATTTCAGCATTTATATTCATAGGATAAACCTCAGTTTGTCATGATATATTATCATTTCTATTTTGTGGTGTACTTAATTTGATAATGTTTTAGTAGAAGAATTTTGCTTCTATGTTGATGGTGGGTTCTGCTTTGTAATTTTTTTCTTATATTGTCTTTGTTGAGTTTTAGTATCATAGTTACTTTGGCTTCAAAAATGAGTTGAGAATGATTTCCTTTGCTTATATTTTTTTAAAAATATATATAAACTTGATTTGGAGAGGGGTGTTGAGCACTTATTAGAAGTTATAACTAAAACCATGTAATCCTGGAGTTTTCCTTGAGGGTTTTTTTGGTTGTTTCTATGAATTGTTTTTCAATGGTTGTGTCAATATTGTCTAAGTTACCTAATTTATTGACATAATGTTATTTGTAAATTTCCTGTGCCCATTTTTAATGTCTGAAGTATCCATGTTTCTATTTTGCTCCTGTTATCAGTAATTTGTGTTTTTTTCTCTTTTTTTTATACTGGATTGATAAGGTTATATCATTTTTATTGATCTTTTAAAAGAATCAACCTCTTACTAATTATCTCTATCTTTTATCTGGGTCTCAATTTCTTGATTTCCAATGTTAGTATAATTGTCTCTCTATGCACTGCTTGACCATATTTTGATATGTTGCATAATCTTTATCATTCAATGCAAATATTTTGCAGTCATCCCTGTGATGTTCTCTGTAAACAATGAGTTATTTAAAAGTGTGTTGTTTAGTTGCTGATATTTGTGACTTTTCTAGATATCTTATTTAATCATTTCTAATTAAATTCTGTTCACTGAAATTTATGAAGACTTATTTTATGAGCTAACATGTAATCTATCTTGGTGAACATTTCATGTGCACTTGAAAATATATTCTTCAGGTGTTGAGTGAAATATCAAATGTCTCTAAGATTCAACTAAAGCAAGGATTTTGATACTGTTATTCAAGTATTATAAATTCTTACTTATTTTTGTCCTTTTTCTGTCAATTAATGAGAAAGGCATACTAAAATTTCTAACAATTGTGTATTTCTCTATTCCCTATGCTACTTATGTCTTTACTGTTTTATTAATTTTCAATCTCTGTTAAGACACACAGACATACTTATTGTGATTGTTCTATTTGCCTGATTAGTTGACATTTTATTAGTATGAAATTTCATTGTCTATTTATGGAAATGCTCCATTATTTAAAGTCTATTTTATTAGATATTCATGAAGCCAATTCAGTTTTCATATGCTTACTACTTCAATGATATAATCTTTTTCCCCTTTAACTGTCAGTCTATCTAGGTCAGTATATGCAATTTGTGTATATATTTAGTGTGGCTTTTGCTTGTTTTATTGTCTGCTAATTTTGATTTTTAGCTACAGGCTTTAGTCTCTATGTCATGAAATGATTGCTATAACTGGATCTAAGCCTACAATTTTTTTCTTTCTCCTGATAAATTTATTTTTTCATCTGGAGTTGCTCCAGATTTGAATTAATCTTACAAAATGTGCTAGCATTAACAATTCAGCTAGCTCTTCCTCATTTTAGTAACATATGTTTGCTTGTGTCAGCCCCACTCCTTCTTTCCCCTTTACCCAAACCATGCAATAGCTCACAGGCAAGGAAGTGTCCATCAGCTTTTATGCACTAAAAAATGGCCCATCCATCTCTGATACTTAGTTTATTTAGCCATCTACTGTATCTACTTTTCTTTAATAACATAAAATGAAAGCATCATTTTGTAGATTATTCTGTATATATTTTTTAATTACAGGAGATATGATCTTTTATGACTTTCTACATTATAATCAAGTGATGGATAAATACATGCTAGAAGACATGGGATCTGATATAATTATTTCATTATAATCAGATATGGAATATCTTTTATAGAAATTTTTAATGGCCGGTTTTTTAAGTTGTATAAACAGAGTAAAACAGGATTTAGAGTCAGTCAGTCCTAGGTATGGTTTTTATTTTATTTATTTTTTTTCATTTTCTACCTGTGAAATATGACAATGTTACTTAGTTTGAACCCCATTTGGTATTTCTATAAATTCTATTTCTTGAAACTAATCATATATTGTTATTATAAAAATCAAACAAGACCTTATGTGTAAAACAGTAATAGTTTCTAGACTATGGTAGATAATAAATATTATTGGCCCTTTTCATATATATAAAATTGAATATTCTGCATAATTTTGTGTCTTAGAGAGATACAAAAATATTGCCCTTTGTAAAACATAAAATAAAATTATTCAAATTAAAGATGACAAATGATCAATAATAGCAACAAAACTAACAAATTTTTAAACAAATTATATCTTTCCACAGATGAAAAATTCTCAAATAGCATGTTTATTTAAAATATCATTATTTAAATGATAACTTAGGGCTAGGATATGCAAAACACAGTGTTTTTTGTAATGTTTCATTTTACTGTTAATGAAATAGAAAGCAAAGTGAATTATTCAAAAAAACATACGAACATGTTTTCTTAAATCAGAAAGATTTTCTATTTTGCTCCTAGACCTGGTAAAATATTCAAGAAATTTCAATGTGTTGAAATTATATATGTAAAATTTGAAAACTTCTGTTATTGTAGATATACTATAGATTTTTAAAAAATTTTTTCCAGTTTTTTTACAGTATTTTATTTTTTCTTATTTATCTTTTAATTTTTTCTTTGCTTCCTTTTTTCTCTAAAAATTTAGGCAATATGTATTAATTCTCTTTAATTTAAGAAGAAATTTCCCTGAAAATAATTTTTATGTTTTTGAAACCATCACGGAGATATTGTATTATCATTAGGGTATAATATACCTTCATTTCACATATCACTGTTCTTCCCTCAGCCTCTATTAGAAATAGTATATTCTCATTTCCTAATCATAAAATATTTTAATTCCTAACTGATAGCTATTATGACACACTAAAATATTTTCCTTTAATACTTCAGGTTGAAAATTATATTCATTTTATAAAAAGAAAAACTAATACATTGCTATATTTAAGAAACAACAAACAACAGTTAACATTTGCAATAAGGAAATAAATCAATTAACACATATAAATAAGGACTTAGCACATATTTTTATTGGAAAGGTGGACACATATACACTTAAATTCTATATTTGCCTTATTAAAGCTATCAGTGGGCTAAGTACTTGAACATTTGAATTTTACATATCTTCATTTTAGAGTAGATATATAGTTATAATAAAAATTGCTGTTGTATTAAACTAATGCAATGTTGTTCTTCGAAATAGAAGTATAAAAACTATTGAAATGTAGAACTGCGATTTTTTTCTTCTACTTTCAACTCAATACACATGTATGTGTGCGTTTGTATGCAGACACACACAGACAAAACCCTATAGTCACATGTAATATGTATGTTTAAGGGCTTTATGACATCAGAGTAATAGTAAAGTTAGGATTATTCACTTTTAAGAACTTAGTTCAGTTATATTTCCTTAACAATTTTTGAAAGTTTATATTGATTCAGAAATACCTAAGAAGCCACACAATATTAAAAATAGTAAGCATTGCACAATTAAAAATATAGTATTTACTAATGGTTAAGTTATACATATATATTTGCATATTCATCTGTATGTTTTGCAAATTACAATAGGTATATATGTGTGACCAGGTAATTAAGAAGCCTTTCTTTCAACTAATGTACTGGTAACACCCTCTACCAGACAACTCTGTCAACTCCAGTCTACCCAAGTAGGGCAGCAATGTATTTGGAAGAAAGCACAACAGTTTCTTGACTTGTTTTAAAACTGTGATTGTAGAGCATCCACAAACTCATTAATAGGATTATATGTTTAACTTTCGAATGAGAGAGATGATACTATTTCATTTGGATACACACTATTTCGCCGCCACTCCCGTCCCACTGCTTAGAAGCCACCCATTTTGCAGCTAGTACAGAAAGTAGAGCCAGTTTCTGGCTCCTCATTCTGATTAAAATTCTCTTTTTCTTAGGTCTCTTATTTGTACTGTTTCCTTCTGGATCCATTCTGATTTCACTGTTTCTTAATATTAGTGATAATGTTTTGCACTATTCTCTATCTATAACACTTTAAACTTAGTCTTTAAAGTATAGCTGCTGCATCTTAGTTACAATATACTTTAATAATCATATTTCTGATGCTTACAGCTTTTTCAATTTCTAAACTAAGGTATTATATAAATCTCTGAAAGAACAACTTCAAGAGATTTATTTCAAATTCAACAAGCATTTATTAATCTGCTATCTGTGGAGAGCAGCCTCTTTTGTATATTATTTCATTTATCATTTATAACACTGTGACAAAAGCATTGATAATCTTATTTCTCATATTAAATGTCACCCTACTCTCCTGAAATTCTCACTGTATCTGAAAATCTCTGAGTGCTCACTGCTATGCTGGTGAGTGCTTATGTGGCTTCATGATTGAAAAAGAGATTTTTTTAAAGCTAACCCCTGTAAGGAAATCACTCCTTCATTAGTGGAATCTTCATTCTAGATATTTTGTTAAATAGCTTTTGCAACAAGTTACCACTGCAAATAAGTTCCCTAGCTGGGCTATTTTAATTTCTAATTCCAGCACTGTACTGATATGCTAAGTATTGTGAGTCCCTACTGTTCCCCTCTGTAATGGCTTTGCTAGATTTTCTTGTTAATTATGATATATGCAACACATGTGGGAGTGGTTCCTCGTGCATATATACAGACATCTGTACATATAAAAGGCCATGTTCATGTATGCACACACAGACATAACACACTTTTTTTTTTTAATCAAAAAAATTTGGATATAATGAGCTAGATTAGGAAACAAACTGTCTACCTTAGACAAAAGCTGGCAGGATCTTGAAAGTGCGTGTAATTGAGTTCAAATAGTTTGGGATTTAGAAACATAAACTCAGTGCAGAGATAGGTTGATAAATACTACAAAAAAATGTAAGTCAACACTTAGCTTAAAATGGAATATATTCTATATAGTTGGATTTTATGAACAATAGAGCCATAATAAGCCATATTCCAGATTTCTGGACAACTGAAATTTCACTGACATCTTGTGGGAGAAAAGAGAGTAAATGATGACTACAGATCTTATTGACTACAAACCAGAGAAAAAGCATCATTTATTAAAATGCTGGAAGAATGATAATGATGATGATGATAAACAAAATGGATAATAGTTTCTGGGATTTTGGAGGTCTTCCACCTACATTTTCTGCATGTGTAAAGAGAAAAGCAAGCATCTGGCATACCAGATGGTTTATATGTGTGATGCCCAAAGGGAAAAAAAGAGTATAGAAGACAGAAAGACATGCTCCTACTGATACTAATAGTTTAGTATTCAAATTATGCTACAAGCATCTTTTCTCTATAGGACATTAATGTTACTACACATCAAAACGAAATTCTAAAAATGAACTCTTAGGAAAGAAATAGACTGAATTTAAATGTATTTTTCTTTGTAGAAAATTCAATCTCCTAATCACCTGAGGGTTTTATCAGTTCTAAAACAGTGTTATTTTTCTCAACTTCTGGCCAACTGGGCTTCAGACAAGAAAGGCTTTCTGTTTGTCTTCACTTTCTATGTGCGTCTTTCTGATTCAAAGCATGGAAATAGGTTGAATGCTCCTTATTTATTGACTTATTAATGTCTGTCTAAGGAAGGTTTGGTTTCATAAAATATATTGGGTATTATGTCTTCCAGCATGTAATCAGCTTGGTACATCTTTTAATGTAAGTCCTGTATTTATTTTTTAGTGCCCTTTACATAGGGCACTGTATAGCACAGGGCTTCTGTAAGGATCTTCTTAAATTTGATTACAAATCTCTTAAGCCATCCAAGAATGCACATGATAAAGCATATCAAAATGGGACATAAGATTCTTTTAAACATCTGATGAAAAGAAATTGAAAAGAACATTGAATTTGGTGAAGACAGAACTGGACTTAGTGTGGTATCTAAACCAAAATAACTCAAATTATTATTAGATAGTAGATTATTGTAGTAGATATGAGATTATTGTATAATTGTTCTGTAAAGTAATATGGCTAAATCGTCATGAGCCACGGTGGGTTTTCCTCTTGAAAACATTGATATCTACAGTGAGTCATCTAAGGAAGTAAGCTGTCCAGACTGAGGCAGAAAATAAGGGACCAAAAGGACTAAAAAGTGGACATAGTGTCAGGTGCATTTTGAGCTAGATACTCTGGCTTAGAGAAGTCTGAAAAATTGCAAAATAGCAGACCAAGCTTTCCTTAGATGTATGGAGATAAGCCATCATGGTCTTGAAAGGCACCATAATGAAACAGCAACTCTAAGTTAATCACTGCATTGTCTTTTCCTTCTGCTCCTAACGTCTTGAAAACACTTTTAGCTCAGTCTCTACTGTGCTGTGAATTAAGGAAATGCCGGTTCTCCATTTGGGGCCAAATGAACTCTTACTTTTCTTCTTCTTTGTTGGTCTTAATGCACTTATTATGATTTATTTATTAAAGTCGTTTTCTCAAATATTTTCTTCAGATGAGTTACTTGGTCAAGTATTTTCTGTCTTTTTGTTGATCCTATTTATCTCTCATTTACCCTACAAGATGGATGATGTCTTATCTGCATATAAGATTTTAGGGTTGTAGTCTGTTTCTCAACAGTGTGGAAAGTGTACTATACTGTTATCCAGCTTTCAGGATTGAGGATAAGAGGAATAATAATGTCTGTTTTTCTCTTACAAAAACTGCTTCTTCTGGCATAAGGATTAGGAAATATTTTTCTTTAGAAAGAAATAAAGAATTTTAACCAGAATATGCCTAAATGTCTATTCTCAACAGTACAGATTATGACTGTATAAACTTAATTCTTTGCACTCAGGTCTGTCCCTTACTCATGCATATTTCTTTACAGTATATCTTAATTTTTCCTCACCTTCATCTGCCCATTTTCTTTTCTCATCCTGGAAAACTTATTTTCACAAGTGAGATACCTGGGAATTATTGGCCACATCACTATTCTTTTTCTCATAACTTTATCCTTTTTCTCTGCTTTTTAAACTTTTTTTCAAAATCTCCTATTCCAAATCATTAATTCTAGTTTCAACAGTGTTTATTTTGATTAAATTACTGAATTATATTTAATTTGACCATATTTTTTTAACTCTTAGGACTACCTTTATTTCCCTGCATGTATGTCTTCTGAAATTTTACACACATACACACACACACACAGTGGGCCCTTTGTTTCTACAGATCCTACATCTGTGGATTCAACCAAACACATATGGAAAACATTCAGAAAAATAAATAACTAAATAAATAATAATAATACAATAAAAATAGCACAAATAAAAAAACAATACAGTATAACAACTATTTATGTAGCATTTACATTGTATGAATAATACAGAGATGACTTAAAGTATACAAGAGGATGTGCAGTAGGTTACATGTAAACATTATGCCATTTTATACAATAGACTTGGGCATCCACAGATTCTGGTCTCCATGGGGGTCCTGGAACCAATCCTTTGTGAATACAGTGTGATGACTCTATACAAACACACACACACACACACACACACACACACACACAGAAGGTATTGGAATCCTGTAAATATTACTCTTATGTAGGAGAAAAAACAGCTAAATCCATTAATCCAAGCTTTATTAAAAATACTGTACTGTATTCAAGATGAGTATTCTGCATAAAGCAGTTGTCTAAAGTATTAATGGGATAGATTCAGGAAAATTCCATTTTTTCTGAGAATTATTGTGTTCAATTTATGGAATGTATGGGAAGCAATATTGTGTTAATCATGAGACAGAATGCAGAGACAGTAACTCTGGGGTAACAGTTTTGCTAAGAGTAGATTTGGGCTTGTTAAGAGGAGAGGGAATGTATAATTGAGGATAAAATCTTTGTGCGTCAGCAGCAATTTTTCATTTCTCGAGGATCTTTCACACTCAATTCCCTACATAACTACATCATTACTGCAAGGAAAACTAAGTCACACATTCAACTCCATTGTGAAATTCTGGACATCAAGGAGACCTATTAAACATTCCTCTGAGTGACTACAAATCCCTAAATACCAACTCTTCCAGGGACTCCTGTTTTTACTCCTGGGTTTGATGACTCTTTTCTCATGAATTTCCTCAGTTTACTCTGAAGGGAGCCCTCATCAGTTCTTTTCACAGAGATTTCAACAGAACTTGAGATTTTGTTAGTATTCATTCTCCTGGATTAAATTGGCAAGTATTTTGAAGATGAGTGTGGTGGGGAAGGAATGCTCACATTCACCAGGTTTAATAATATTTTTGGATTCAAAAATTAAGAAGTTTATTTTTATATGTATATGGATTTTTAAGTAGTCAGGAAATTATTGAATCCCTACTTTGCCATTTATCTGATAAGAAGATTGGCAATTACTTGCAAATTTTTCCCTTTTGTTATTGTAATGATTTAAAAGAACTGATCATGTATTGGTAAATTGGTAGCATATATGCCACAATGTTTGGCTATAGAGATAATTAACTAATAGTGATAACATGATAGCTATTTCTAATCCAACGAGAAAATATGGTAAAGTCATAAATCACATATTTTGTTAAACATTCCTGAGTTTCTTTGTCATGTGAAAATATAACTATTTATTTTAATAAAGTGCATTGCTTAAAAAATAAAAATATCAATTTTCACAAGGGTGTCAAAGGTTCTAAAGATAATACTAATATTAAAAATGTAAGTCATGAAAATGGAAAAAATTAGTAACAAAATAAAATAAAATCCAACTTCTTAGCATGGTTAATATTCAGTGCATGGCACCGTTTATTTTGTCACATTAATGTAAAGTCATTTGTAATGAAATGCAGAGATTCTGACTTAATGGATTCATTCTAGATGGGTGTCCAAAAGCTTTTAAAAATTAAATGAATTTTTTTACAAGCACAAATACACTATTTTACCTGTACAAAAGAAAGCAATAGATATTTACCAGACTTTAAGTGGCTACGATGAATCACAATTAAAGACACAGAATATTATAAGATTTTGCCTTGATTTGATAATAAAGTATTAGTATTATTTTGCTAAAAATATATTGATATTATAGAGTAATGCAAAATTGTAGCTAACATAAAGTAATTTTTCAAATATTTAAAAGTATGAGCCTATTATTTAAATTAAGTGCACAGATTTTAATAGAGTTAAGGCCACAAAGTTAGTATTGTCTAGTTAAGTCAGTAATAAAATGTTTCACTCTCCCACATTAAGCCTGACAGATATTTCTGAGAAATACGTAACGACTTTAAGAACAAATGGGTCAGAGTGAGTTGGTCAGTACACATTCACTACAAATAGGACTGTGATATCCTACAGGTAGGCTTTTGGTAGTTTCTTGCATTTTATTTATTTCAGATTAGATTATATATTTTCTTTTTGGGGGGTGATTCTCATGTTATACTTTTTTGTTTCTCTAAGCCTATACCTAGGTGCCCTGCAAATATCACCATCTTTTGTGATAGGATGAATATTGACCATCAAAGAGACCCAGGTGCTAAATCACAGGATCTGTGGAAGGTACTTTATACATGTGATTAAATTAAGGAACTTGAGATCTAAAAATGATCTGTATGGGCCCTAAATGTAATTGTAAGTGACCTTAAAAAAGGGATGCAGAGGAAGATTTAAACACAGAAGAGGAGAAGGCCACGTGACACATTCAGTAGGAAGCAGAATCAGAGAAAAATGACGCTATACTGCTAGTTTTGAAAATACAGGAAGGAGCCATGAGCCAAGGAATACTGGCAGCCATCAGATGCTGGAAAGGCAAAAAAACGGATTCTTCCCTAAAGATTCTGAGTGGAACACAGCCCTGTCAAAACTTTGATTTTGGCTCAATGAAATTCACTTTTAAATTCCTGGCCACTAGAATTGCAAGATAATAAAGTCGCCAAGTCTGTAGCAATTTTTTGCAGCAGTAGTCGAAAACTATTAAACCTCCATCAACATATGTTGTCAGAAAGAGAGATAGGAGATTATAAATTACATTATTTTCCTAAATAATGTGGACCAACTTGTCTTAGTCAGCTTGGGCTGCCTAACAAAATACCAAAGACTGGGTGGCTCAAACAACGAAATTTATTTTCTCACAGTTCTGGAGACTGAAAAGTCCATGATCAAATTTCTAACACAGTTTGTTTCTGCTGAGGGCTCTCTTCTTGACTTGAGATGGCTGCCTTCTTGCCATGTCCTCACACGATGGAGAGTGAGAGTTCTTGTCTCTTCCTTTTCTTATGAGGATGCCAGACCACCCTGATGACCTCATTTAGCCTTAATTACCTGTTTATAAGCCGACTGTCTAGATAAACCGATTGTCTAGTCACATTGGAGTTTAGGACTTCAACACAGGAATTCTGGTGATACACAATTCAGTCCATATACTTTAAAATACATATCTGATATTTTAAAGGCAGACTGACAATAGGATCCATGGAATTAGAATATTTATACATAGTTTATAGATTTATTTTTAAGTGAGTTCCAAATAGTTTTATGTGTAGCTCAGCACAACTGTCGAATAAAACTCAAAGCCAGTAGTTATAATGCAATAAGTACGTTATTAGTGTATGAACAGACTTCTATGTAATAAAGATTGTTACGTGAATTTAAAAGACAAAAACTTCTGCATTTTATCACATTTTAAGATAATGGCATTTAATTAACATAAAATTATGATTTGGAGATTTTGCTATTACAGGTAGGTAGTTATCTCATTAATTTGGAATTTCCACAGATATATTTATGTGAAAACAAATAACTTGTCTTAGTCTCGGATTCAACTTCAGTCTTACCTACCTATACCTGTTTTCAACAGTCCCACCTCTTAAATTTTAGATTTTGCTTACCTGCTTCTATTTATTTATTCATTCGAAAACATAGTTAATAGATATTATACAGAGTTGAATAAACAGATAAACACCCCGTGCTGTTAAAAATTCAAAGCTCAAAATGTTATAGACAAATGAGAACAAGGGAATCTACGATTGATTACCATGTGATAAATGTTATGACTACGGACCCCAACCCCCATCCCACCTGCACCCACAGCTGCTCCCTAGCCCTTGCATCACCACTCGAACCCCAACAGCGTCAGATCATAGGCAACAGACCCTCATGGGAGCCCGAACCCCATGGCAAACTGCGCATGCAAGGGATCCAGGTTGGCTCTTTGCATGGGAATACCACGCCTGAAGATCTGAGGTGGAGCCCAGTTGGAAACGACCCCTCCC
>CAUYSK010062021.1:0-13210 GCA_963575035.1 Avahi laniger | reverse complement strand
GGCACTTAGGTTGATTTCACATCTTTGTAATTGTGAATTATGCCGCAATGAACATTCGAGCACAGGTGCTGTTTTGATAAAATGACTTCTTTTCCTTTGGGTAGATACCCAGCAGTGGGATTGCTCTTATTTATTTATTTTTCTCCTCTCCCATTAAAACATAAGCACCACGAGAGAAGTGGCCTTGCCTAAATTGTTCACTGTTGCCTTCTCAGTATCCAAGAGTGCCTGGCACACAGAAGAATTTATTTGATATGAATTGAATTAATCCTAGAGACACTTCAAAATCTCTCATGGATCTGTTTAAAAATGCAGATTCCTGAATCCCACCCTTGGAGACTCTGCTCCAGGAGACCATATGTGAATCTCAGGCATCTCTGCTTGTAACAATTCCAGACATGACTCTGACCCACATCAATCCAGTTGTCTCTAAACTTTTTGACTACCTCCACCCACTACCAATAGAAAAATACTGAGGATGGAATACAAATATATGCATATTTATGATTTATAAATTATGTGCATATATTACTACATTATAAAAATATTTTAAAAGATACGATTAAAAAATATTTTAAAGTAATTCTTAACAGTAACTTATATTCTTAAGTAGGTTAATAATCTGTATGCTTAATTTTAAAATGTTCTTGCTAATTATATTTTCATATCATCACCAATATCTCAAGGTTCAATACACATGGAGGGTAAGGATCATCATTAATGACAGTAAACATAAAAATAAGGTCAAATACTTTTCTCGATAATTACTTTTTCTTCCTTTGTGTTGTCCTGGCAAATCCGATTCAGTCATCATTGGTTTTAACATGAAAGTATCGACCTGGATGGAGCATAGGAAGTATCTGTTCTGCCTTTTTCTTGTGGTTACTTGTATTTCCTTTTTTGTATTATCTTCAAACTGGAGTTTCTTGGTAGACGTTAGCTTACAGAGCCCATTGTTCATTTTGGTATAGTTATCATTAGATACTAGAATTATCATTTGACTTAAAAAGGCACACAAAACCTGCACAACGTGGCAACCAAGGAGTAGATGTGAGGGCTCCTCAGTGCACATTTCCCTGCTGTAGAATTCCCTGATGGTGCCCAACTTACATGGCGAATGACCCGGGATGACGGGGCACCAGGGAGAAAATGTGCGCTGGTGTTACAGAACCTTAACTTTTAAGATAAAAATAAATATAAAGCCGACTGATGGAGATTAATACAAGATGAGTTCAGATAGAATGGTGAGGCATTTTAGATAAGGGCAAAGAGTTTTGCTTTATCCTGAGCGCAAGGGAAATCATTGAAGAGTTTACACAGAAGGGCGCTAGGATCACATTTGCGGGTTTTTGTTTTGGTTAGGTTTTTTTAGGAGTGTCTCTCTTTAATTTTATTTTTAAAAAACTAAGGTACTGTTGACAAATAAAAATTGCATATATTAATGGTGTACAATATATGGTGCATATATTGATGTTTTGGCACATGTACACATTGTAAAATGGTTAAATCAAGCTAATTAACATATCCGTCACCTCACATACTTATTTTTTGTTGTGAGAACAGTTAAGATCTACTTTTTACAATTTTCAAGTACCCAATACATTATTATCAACTATAGTCACCATCCTATATGATTGATATTCTGAACTCATCAGATTTGTGTTTTTAAAAGATCGCTGGGTTGCCATGTGGACAATGCACTGAAGAAACCAAGGGGGTGAAAGGGCAGCCCACGTAAGAGACCACAGTAGCATCTCGGGTAGTAGGAAATGGGCAAATACAAAATGTATTTTGGAAGTAAAATTAATGGGATCAGATGTCAGCCCGGACCTGGGTAAGGTGAGGGAAAGAGAGGACTTTTGGTTGATTCCTAATTAGCAGCTTCTGTGCGAGATGTCATTGCTTATGATCCAGGATGTAAATGTGGCCTCTTTCAGAGCCATTTCTAAATCCCGCTCATTGTCCTCATCTGATGCTTTTTCCTGTTTTTGGCAAAAGAAAAAAAAAGATAACTGTTAGAAATTTATTGAGCTTGACTTAAGAGACTCTTTCAAATCAAGATAGTGAATGAGCACTAGCTTGATTTGAAAGTGAATGGAGCACTTCCTAAGAAAAAATTTCATCGGGTTTCCATTTTTGCTTTCCGAAGCATAAGATTGTTGACAAAAGCATATGGCTTAGGAATAATTAAGAAAACAAAAAGCCCAAGGAGTTAAGACACATTAGTGATGCTTGTCTCCTTTTAGAAGGATAGGTGAACAAATACATTGTCTTGAATAACTGAAATATAAGTGAAAAGTATGGAAAGTATAAGATGATTAAAGATTTTCTGGTATGCACCATTTATTGAGTACTGTATAGCCAAATGCATTTTGACCACATGTTATAAAAATACAGACTACTGACAGTAACATATCTGTAACATATAGTTGTAAGCTCTGGCACTATGGTGCTGCTTTGGGTGAAGCTCTTTCAGCTAAGAATCAGATGGCTGTCTGAGTGCCATCATGCAAAGTTCAATGTCTTTTCACACTTTCAATTAAAATGAGCTAATAATTTAGCCTAACAATCTGGTGCTGCCTAAGAAGTCCTCTTCAACAAGTCTGAGTTTTGCATGGGAACAGTCATTAGTCTTCATTCTGTACCACTTACAGCTGGTCCTCATATTGTTCAAAGCAAGTGACATCATGAATTTTCCCAACGATCATTAATACCAGTGGTAGTATACCAGCTTCTTATGATTTTAAATGCCCTCTGAAGTCCTCTATTCTTCCCTCCAAAAAGTATTAACCTGAAATCAAAATTATTAATAGTTCGAGTCTTGCCAGCAGGAATTTTAATGTTCTGTTTGTCTTTATAAAAATAATTTTTTAATCAGTATTATTTATAATATGCTGTCAGCATACCACATTTGTTTGGCATACACTCCAAAAAGGTTGCATAAGTCTTTTCTTTTTCCAAAGGGAAGGTTTTAATCAGGAACTTTCTCTTGTATTTCATCTGATTTATTTAAGGGACTTACTAACTCTACCCTGATTGTTTTCTTTTTCTCTCTCTACCACATCACTACCTTTTCTCCTTCCTTCCTGTCACTCATCTTCTGTCTCCATGTCTTCCTCCTGTTCTTTTCCGAGCACTTTATCTTTAAGCTACTTTATATGTTCCAGGCCCTGGCAAAAGACCCTCTTCTACCTGAAGGTCATATAATTAAATGGGGGAGACCAATTCAGAAAAAATAAATTTTAATATTGGTAAAAGGGACTCGGACAGATACACAGATGAAGTATCAAGGTGGCTTATGGGACTATCTGACCTCTATCTCTTCTTCATTTTGTTCGTTCTTTCAGTTAACAAATATTTATGGAGTCTCTATGTGCCCAGCAGACAGTATTAGAAATATGGAGCTTAAAACCTAGGATAAGAAGCAATAAAAAATGGCATATATAACAATAAAATTGCAATTGTGGTATATGTTCTCGTGGAAAAGTTGAGGGTCCTATGGGGTCACGTAACAGAGGGAACAAAACATGGAGTTTGAATGTTGAAGGTGGGCTTCTCTTGGGGCTTTGACATTTACACTGTGAGTTGATGGATGAAGGGAGGAGAGAGGTAGAAAGGCAGGGGCAAGGGGCAGGGGTCTGGGCAAAGGCCCTGTGATGAGAGAGAAAGCCAGTATGGCTGAGGAACAGCAAGCCAGGCGGGAAATGCGTTGCAGGAGCAAGGGAGCTAGGGAGCTGCCAGGCTGTGCAGGACTGTGTAATTCATCCCACGGATCTTGACCTTAATCCCAAGAGCCATGAGAAACCATTTACGCAGGAGATAGACAGCATCTTGCACCTCTCAGCACTTTACTTTCCCTTAAAACTCCCTGTGCTTGAGTTTCAGCCAATTTCTGCAATGGATTTGGCAGCTGAGAGACTGGAGATCAGTACCTAGGATTAGTGTATTAGCTGTAATTAGAGTTCATATACTGACACCCCAAGCCAGAAAAGCACACTGACACTGGAGCATGGCCCGAGGACTCACGAGTTCACTAAAAGATGTGGTGCCCGTGTTTTGGAAGTTTACATAGTGAGCTTTGAGGGCAGTAATCAACCCAACACAATTTCTTGCCTTCATCATGTTTGCATGATAGTCTGCAAAACACTTGAAATCTTGAAGCCTTGACACGTTCTCTAGAAAACTCATTCAGATGTGATATCCACACCCACAATTAGAGATAAATCCTATAAAAATTGAGTACCATATTTTGATGAAGTTTATACTTTTTTTTTTTTTTTTTACCATCCTCCATGTGTGCATGCGTGCACCGTGGGCTAATTAGCTACCACCTTGGAGAGAAAGGGCACCTAGTTCCTTGAAAGTCTTTGAAATTGGTCTGAAGTTGAATACATGGTAATATATCTAAGTCAAGTTGGATTGCATGTTACCACATGTAGGCAATGTAGCATCAAAGGCTATGCTTAAATTAAAGCAAAATTCTTTATTTTTGTTATCATAAGAATCCTCAACGCTTGAGTTCAAATCAAACACCACAAATCAAACACCACAAAAATCTTTCTGATTTTTCTCCCCTTATCTGAAAATTATTTTTAAAAAGAATGTTATGAGAGTTAAGGAGAACCATCATTTCATCTCCCATAACCACTGAAGATTTTTCAGGATGTATTTTTTTGTTTTGTGATTTTCTTTTTTATATGCACAGATTATATGGAGCAGTCACAAGTGCTGGGGTTATAATATTCTACCAACTGGTTTGTGAATTCCCTTTTCCACTATCATCTTAACTCATTTAGGCTCCAAAATCAATATTCTTTGTTACGTACATAGAAAGAATAATGGCTGTTGATGCTGAAGGAATTCATGTAACTAAAAACCAAGGGTGAAATATTCTTACTGCTACTGTAGTTCCACAAATTGGAGATTATTTTCATTTTCTTTTCATTCACACTAGTCGTAGAGATACAGAGCTATTAATAAAATCAACTTCAATATCGATCTGATCCATCCCTCTTTAGCGTAACTGCTAAATTACAGCTACTTGGGGATCTAGCTCTAATTTCACATCATTAAATAATTCAGTGCAGAGATCTGGGAAAGTCAACAGAAACACTGTGAAATAATGAACAAAAGTCTTTCTTTTTTGGAATCGTATAGAATGGGAACTACATATTCCTAGATTATAGGAGGACTTATCTTAAATTTTTATTGCCTTCCCCACCCTCCTACCTAAAAAAGGACAAGGAAAGCCTGTAAATACGTAACTAATATAAAGCCAGGCTTCCTAGTAGCCTCATCTCATCTAGTTTCACATAAAAAAAATCAGTGGTGATACCCAAAGATAGTTAAAAAGAAATTTAAATCTTTTATAAAGTCTCTCAAAGAATAGCTGATGGAGACATTATATGGCAATATTTCTTCAAAGTATTCCCCATCTCTCTCTACATTTATTTGCAAATGTGCTCCATCCTCTCTCCTTCCTGTCTGTACTTTTCCCTGAACTTCACCCACAAACTCCCCCTGCCTGGATTTTTACCTTTGCATTTCCCCTCTCTACTCACTTCTCCATTATGTATGTCTGCTTTAGCCTCTCGTATACCTTTCAATTTTCATGCCTATCCGTATTTAGACAAAATCAAAGGCAAGGAGATTGCAAAGTAAGAAGGATTTCTCCTTAATAGGGTGGGTGGGTTGGGGGAGGCAGATATAACCTAGATCTGTGCTTTCCATATTTGAACGTGCACATGAACTGCCTGGGAGACCTTGTTAAAAAGCAGATTCTGATTCAGTAGGTCTGCATTTCTAATAAACTCTCAGGAGAGTCGGTTGCTGCTGGTGCCTGGACCACACTTCGATGAGCAAGAGCTTAGAAGAAAGGTCAAGCCAGAGACCAAGGAAGATAAGTCCCAGATATAAAGAGAGCAGCTACGCCATAAACTCCATAAAGATGGTGACAATGTCTGCTTTATTTGCCCCTGTAGCACACAGCCGGATATACAGTCCATCCTGTTCAGTGAATTTTTTTTTTTTTTGGCTTGACAATCTTGAACACAGAAAACTCTGAGTATATCTTCCTTTCCTTCCATTCCTGTCTTCCCTTAACACTTGAGATGCCTGAGTGGTGCTACATTTCTTGAAGCAGCCTCATTTCTTCCAGACTCCCATCTGGCATGTGACTTATGCAGGATCCAGAGGCGCCGATGTACTTTTGTCTGACCCTTGTAGTCTTCAGAGATTCATTCTTCACTCCCAAGTACACTCACACCCCACACTTGGCCATAGCTCACGTCTGACAGACCAGTTTGGATCTTAATCACGGCTCCCAAAGTTTTAGTTAACATAGCTTTATCCGTGAACTTAATCAGCAGGCTCTCCACTCTATCATTCCAGCCATTGATCAAACAACAGCCACTAAATCACAGAGAGCCCGGGCTGATCCCTGAAAGCTGTGCTCGAGCTTGACGCTGAGCCACTGATGGAAACTATTTGGTATTGCCTTTTAACCACTTATTTCCTGGTTTTATTTTAAATGGATTATCTCAGAATAACTCATAATGAATAGTTTTAAAACATTTTTATTTATTAGCAAATGTAGGACCTGATTTTTATTTTTCAAATGCAAAAAATTGGGGAGAATGTGATATAAAAAAGTGAATTTTTTTCTTCATTCTTTCTCTAATCTCACCTCCCTCCTCAAAGGTACCTATGAAATATATATATTTTTTTCCTTCTGGAGCTTTTTATTTGCATGTTGCATCTATACATGTTGTATCAGAAACATTTACTGCTAGCCGGATACTCACGTGCTCTTCTGAATCCCTGTTTCCTTGCAGCTCAGGTGGGCCATGAAAGTAGCTTAGGCCCGTATGCTGTAAACAGAAGTGACATGTGTCATTGGTGGGCTGATGCATATAGTAGTAAGAATGAGTTCTCTGTGAATTTTCTTCCTTTCTTGCAAGACTGAGAAGGCTTTATGTTTTAAGTGGTGCAGAAACAAAATGATGGAAGCCTGGGTCCCTGAATGACTGTGTGGATTAGAGTTCCTCTCTTGCCCTGCATATCTGTGTTATATATGTATCATGAGCAAAATGTATCTTCATCGTGTTTAATTACTAAGATTTCAGGATCAGTTACCACAGCAAAACCAATTATAACCCCAATACATACATCTATAGCTATGTGTTTTTTAAAAAATTCAGTAGGATCATAGTACGTATAATAATCTGCAGCTTATTTTTTCACTTAACATTTCTAGACATCAGTCCTTGTCAGTACATAACAACTCTGCTGAAGTTGTAAAACCATAGTCTTAGAACCATATTTTGACTTGTTAATAACCATCTACTTAACATAGAGTCTGACGAAATTTATGTATAAGGTAAATATTGAATATATACATGTCTGCAAGTGTGCATCAGCAAGTATTTGCCATTTACTCATTTGTAAATGCGTTTACAATAATTATGTATAATTTTAAATGTAAAACAGTATAACACGACAGGTTCCGAGAGAGCTGAATAGAATTTTCGTGAAGAAAAAAATGTTGAAAGATATTTTCTCAAGATTAAAAAAAAAAATTAAGAATGTAACAGATAATGAGCCAAAGAAAAAAAAACCCAGCCTTTTTCCTTTAGGAAATGGCATAGAAAAGCATTAATTTGTTTCTAGAAGATAAAATTTAGGATACCTATTAATAATTCTTAAAGGGGGCGCAGCATAAAACATGCTGTCTACAAAGATGACTGAAGGTATAGCTCGTTTTAATTTTCAAAGGATGATAAAACAATATTTTTTCTATTTTTAATGGAAATGTTAAGAGGTCAGAGTTCAATTAATCTAGAAGTTTTATTGTTGGAACAGACTCACAGTACAGGAAAGCTACAGTGAGCTTTTATTTATACTTCTGATCTGAGGTTAGGGAAAACTTTTTATCATCTTTTATGAAACTTTGAATATATATTTTTTTCTTTTTTTAGCATCTCTACTTTTTAGCTCCCCTTCATTAAGCTGTGAGTGGTCAGAGCTCAATGCAAGATAAGACTAGCTCAGAGAGTCAATCCTGTGTGAATATCGGTTGTATTTTGGTTGTCCAGCATCACGTTCCTTCCCTAACAGTGCCCTGATTTTCTTTTGGGGGACGCCATTTTATACTCTTAGTGGGATAGAAAATCAAGGTGTGCATCCCTCTCACTGTGGCAGAAAAGGGAGCCTGGAAGCATCCCTGGAAGTCCCTTTCCTTCCCCATTCTGGTGTGGCAAAAAGCGAGAGAGAAGAGAAAGTGGAGGCGGCGATGACGCAGACGTGCAGAGACAGACCTTGGCACGCTGACCTGCACGGAGAAAGGGGGACAGAACACAGGCTTCCACGTCGTCCTGCTGTTGTGTTTCCTCTCTTCTCCTCTCATTTTCTTCTTTCTATTTCCATTCTTCCTTCTCTCCAGAATCTTCTTTCTCACTTTCTTTTTCCCCTTTCCTTTTTCTTTGGGTCTTTCTTTTTTTTTCTTCCCAGACTATACTTTGCTTCCTTTGCTCCCCAAGGGCTGCATCTCAGGAAATCTCTATTACTTATGCCCCTTTTCTAACTAGTCATCCAACAATATTTCCTTCTCTACAATAAAGTTTTCTCCTGCTCTTTGCCCCTTCTCATATCCTTATCCTTCATTATGTTAAAATACTCAAAGAAAGGAAAATGCCTTGGCTGTGCTTTCCCTAGACTAACCTGGATGTAATCCCATTGTTTGGTGAGAAAGACTTTCATATAGCTCTCAGGGCTTGCTTCCCTTTGGATATTCTGTTCTCATGGGTTAACTTGCTTGGCTGGGAGAGATGTATACTGTGCCCAAATTATGTCATCTGCCCAAAGATTTGCAACAAAGGCTGGTCCTGGGCCCTCTAATCTTCTGCATATAATGATTGTTTTGCTCAGTTCTCTGCACCTAATTTTCATATTTTTTTTTAAATCCTCTCCACTGAATTCTGACTGGAGCTGCACAATCTACAACAATTTAAATGGTTTTATCAGTTGCAGACAAAAGTCCAAATAACATCAAGCATCTTGCAGCTCCCTCAACTGTGGCCTCTGCTTCCTCCCTCTTATCCCTTCCCTATCTCCTCCCTTCTCCCCAGCACACTCTCTTATATTTTATAGTAACAGTATTGTTAGGAAAACAATACATAAAGGCACATTCTATTAGAAACTATAAACCCCTGAGCTGGTCATCAGAAGACCAATATCATTGGTATTATACAGATGTCTATTTTTTGCAGCAGAGAAAAAGATGTTGTCAGAAGTTCTTATTCTGTGCACTTTGTAGAGACAATGAGGTTATACAAATGCATAGACTCAAGAAATATGATCGACGCCCTTGTGGTTTGTGTGATCGGTTTCTGTGATGAATGGCAAACCACTAAAAAGGATCAGTTAAAGTGAAAGGAGGGAACCTCAGGGTTATATTAGATGGCTCTTCTTGAAGTCAGCTCAGAGCATTTCCTTGTGCATTTCATCATGCATCCGATAATCACCACTGCTCATGATGATATATTTTGGGCTCTCTCGGAGGAAATATTGGGGCACATTATTATTTGATCCAAAGAAATGGAAAGAAAAATATACTTAGAATGTCATTCTTATACCAGGAAGAAATCCAAGATGACCTCGTTCAACTCCTTTAACTTCAACAGAGAAATTAAAAGACTTGCTCAAGTCACATAGGCATTTCTGTGCACAATCTGGTCTGGAATCAAGGTCCCTGGTCTCTTGCCACTTCTTTGAAATTCATGATTATGTAATTTTTCCTTATGACTCTATTTTGTTGTTTCTTTGCAACCTTAGGTCCTTTTGATAGTTGTAATAAATTAAAATATATATATATTCATGCACACTCTTACTTTTAAAAGCTTATAAGATGCAGAGAATTATTCTTGAATAATGGATGTTGGAGTAGCACAGTTGCATTCATTTTCTATTGCTATTATTACAAATATGACAAACCCCGTAACTTAAAACAGCACAAATTTACAGTTCTGCAGGTTGGAAGTGTCATGACAGTAGTTAAGAGTTTGGGTTCTAGAGCTCACCTGGCTCAGGTTGAATGAGAACTATGTGACTTTGGACAACTCACTGGGCTATTCTCTGATTCACTTTCTCCTTCTGTAAAATACAGATATTGATGGTACCTGCCACTTAGGGTTGCTGTAAAAATTATAGAAGTTAATTCATATTAAACACAATGTGCCTGGCACATTGTAAGTACCAGGGAGGGGGAAGATTCTTATTATTATAATAGCTATTACTATAAAAATTGAGCAATAGAATTCCTACCTGGGAGCTTACAGTTGAGTTGTCAAGAGATGTCACAATATGAATTCTCTAAGTATTTGAGCAGTTCCAATAAGATGAGTGGGCTTGGTGTGTACGAGAAAGCAGGACATTTTGAGCAGGGGGCTCTGAAAGAAAGGCTCGAATCCAAAGAGAAAGTTGAATCTGAGCATGGTTTATCCAGTGAGCAAGCCAGACAAGGGTTGCAAATGAATCTAAAACTGGTTTGTATGTTTGTTCACATTTGCCAAGACTTTTTAGTAAACACTGTTAGCCTCTGACAATGAGAACTGCGTGGGAAGTAGATGTTCTTTTTCCTGTGTGTAAATTTTTCTACCGAGTGGTATGTCATTGTGAGAGCAAGGCTCAAACCCATTTCTGCCAAATTTGCAAACGTTTATTTATAAGCCTCCTCTATAATCCTGTCACTGACTCTGCTCTCTGTTGTGTTAGGTTCTCCAACTAACACCTTGTATGAAAGGTCACTTTGGAGGTGACTGTGGCTATGTTCTGAGGTAGAATTAACTAGCCTAATTCCATCAGGCAGCAGCAACACTCATAATGTAGGCCTGCATGAGACTGAATGGAACCACTGTGGTGCTATTGTTAGGCTGCAGGCTCACCACCAGACTCTACTGCCCTATCTTTGTAAGGGTGAAAGCGCCTATATAGCATTTTTAATCTACTCTATTCACTTCATCAGTGAACAGATTATTTCTAATATTTGTTATGCTAATTCACAAATCCTCTGGTATAACTTTAGCTAGAGATACAGTCATGTGCTGCATAAAGACAGTTCAGTTAACAATAGATTGTAAATACAACAATGGTCCCATGCAATTATAATGGAGCTGAAAAATGGCTATCACCTAGTGACGTTGTAGCCATTGTAATGTTGTAGCACAATTACTTTATTTTTAACATAAATTTAATGTAGCCTAAGTGTACAGTTTTTAAAAAGTCCCAGGTACCCCATGCCAATCCCCATGTCCTAGGTCTTCACATTCACTCACCACTCACTCACTGACTCACCCAGAACAACTTCTAGTCCTGTAAGCTCCATTCATGGTAAGCACCCTATACAGGTGTATCAGTTTTTATCTTTTATGCTGTATTTTTTCTGTGTTTACATATCTTTGGATACACAAATACTTACCATTGTGTTACAATTGCCTATAGTGTTCAGTACTATACATGCTGTACAGGTTTGTAGCCCAGGGGCAATAGGCTATACCACAGCCTAGGTGTGTAGTAGGCTGTACCATCTGGGTTTGTGTAATTACACTCTGATGTCTGTACAAGAACAAAATCTCCCAATGACACATCTTCAGAATGTAGCCCCATTGGTAAGCAGTGCGTGATTATATTTTAGTGATCTCTGTCTTCCATGTCAGAGACATTCTCCCCAATGTCTTGGCCATGTGCTCCTGATTAAAAGTGTGGGACTAAACTGATTGGATGAACTGAGTGTGTGGGTAGGACTTGTCAGCTCTGAGGTTTACTTCGGGGGCTTTGGGGGGTGCCATGTAAGTATCTTTTGGTTCATTACCCTTGACTTGGTCAGGTTCCCCAGGTCCTTCCCATCGCCTGCCTCAGGGAGGAAGATCTGCATCCCTGTGATCTTGGAGCCAAGTGGGAAAAGAGGGACAGAGTCTCTGCAGTCAGCATTCAATACACACGTGGTCATTCCCTCTTCCTTGTTTTCAGTACAGCATCCACTTTATCAACTGGAGAATAAACCTCTTGACTTCTGCGTGGTAGAGGAGGGACAGTTACCCAACAGGGTGAAAAGGGGAGGGAATCCAGGAAATCTAACTGCTTTTCTTTCCATTTCAGTAGATTTCCCAGGTACCCCATGCCAACCCCCAGTTCTAGGTAGATGGTGGTAATTCCTGTGTCTTTTGAGGACTCTGGTGTAAACTGTTTTGTGCTCAGGTTTCCTCATGACTAACTTGGAATTCAGCTCTCCTGAGCTGCTGAGCCAGGTACCACTCATTTGTCTGCTTTTGAGCTTCCAAAGTTTTGTTACTATTGTCTTTCTCCTGTTCTCCCCATCCTTTTTAAACAAACAAACAACTCTTTATTGTAGTCTTACTGAAATTTTGAAAGGAAATGAATTGCATGCATGGTCAGTCCATCAGCTCTATCCAAATAATCCCCATTATTCTTCAACTTGCTTTGATCTGGTTTGTTTCCATTGCGCCAATAAAAGTGATCTCATTTAGATTGCTGGTGACATCCATGCATCTAATTCGACATCCGTTTTAGTTACTCATTTCATTGAGCCTCTTGACTCCATTTGAGACTATTATCCACTCCCTGAAACCACTGTCTTGGCTTCTGCAGTGTGGCTTTTTCTTGGTTTTTCTCCTACCTTTTTAAAATTAGTCTGACTTTCTGGCTTCTCCACCTCTGAGCTACACTCTAAATCATAGTGTTCTTTGTGTGTTGTATTTATTTTCTCTCTTCTCTTACCCTAGATCAACAATCCACGCATCATAGCTCTAAGAAAACACCCGTGTGTTGATTCCTCCAAAATTTTCATCTCCATTATTAATCTCTCCTCTGAGTTTTGGTCTTTTTTTTTTTTTGAGACAGAGTCTCACCCTGTTGCCCTGGCTAGAGTGAGTGCCGTGGCATCAGCCTAGCTCACAGCAACCTCACACTCCTGGGCTCAAGTGATCCTACTGCCTCAGCCTCCCGAGTAGCTGGGACTACAGGCATGCACCACCATGCCCGGCTAATTTTTTTTTTCTATATATATTTTTAGTTTTCCAATTAATTTCTTTCTATTTTTAGTAGAGACGGGGTCTCGCTCTTGCTCAGGCTGGTTTTGAACTCCTGAGCTCAAACAATCCGCCCGCCTCGGCCTCCCAGAGAGCTAGGATTACAG
>CAUYSK010062016.1:0-32497 GCA_963575035.1 Avahi laniger | reverse complement strand
AGATGCGGGAGGCACCTGGGACCGCACCTGGAACCACACCGACTCCTGACCGGGTTTACCGGCAGCAAGGATGAGGGAGTCCCAGGAAAAGGGAAGGGCCCACCTCTGGGCCTTTGCACTGGCTGTTCCTGCTTCCTGGAATGCCCTTCCCTAATATCCACTCTGCTCCCTCCCTCCCCTCCTTCAGGTGTTTTTTTTTTTTTTTTCTTAGGCAGAGTCTCACTCTGTTGCCCCCGCTAGAGTGCGGTGGCATCAGCCTAGCTCACAGCAACCTCAAACTCCTGGGCTCAAGCGATCCTCTTGCTTCAGCCTCCTGAGTAGCTGGGACTACAGGCATGCGCCACTCTGCCCGGCTAATTTTTTTTTTCTGTATATATTTTTAGTTGTCCAGCTAATTTCTTTCCATATTTTTTTAGTAGAGACGGGATCTCGCTCTTGCTCAGGCTGGTCTCGAACTCCTGAGCTCAAACAATCCGCCCGCCTCTGCCTCCCAGAGAGCTAGGATTACAGTCGTGAGCCACCGCGCCCGGCCTCAACCATTTTTTAAAATTAACTTTTATTTATTTTTAATTTAGTTTTTTAAAAACCCGATTAATGGTTTGTAAAGCATGACTTACCAGGCCTCTTAGAAAGGAATTCGGGTCGGAGAAAAAGGTCAGAGTTCAATCCTCAGCCTGTAACAGGAGGGAACTGCCAAATCTCCCTACAAAGGTGCCTTTTTGCCTTCCAATTATTACATCATCTGTGGGTGGCACCTTGAGACCCTGCGAATAACCTGTTCCCCAATAACGTTGCACCCAGTGCTTTTAGCACCTCTTCTTGATTACTGCTGAATCATGGGATTTATTTATACTATTTTATCCTATTTATGGCAATTGACACTGGTTTTCCACTTCCTGGAGTGAAATGACGTTTCCTGTTTAAATAAATGTGTTGAACGTTTTCAAAAAAAAAAAAAAAAAGAAATAGTTGTTAGGCTGGGCATGGTGGCTCACACCTGTAATTCGAGCACTTTGGAGGCCGAGGCAGGAGGATTGCTTGAGGCCAGAAATTTGAGACCAGGCTGGGCAATGTAGCTAGACCCCATCTCCATAAAAATTTAAAAATTAGCCAGGTGTGGTGGTGCATACCTGTAGTCCTAGCTACTGTGGAGATTCAGATAGAAGGATCACTTGAGCCCAGGAGTTTGAGGCTGCAGTGATTTATGAGGCTGCACTCCAGCCTAGGCAACAGAGCAAGACCTTGTCTCTCTTAAAAAAAAAAAAAAGAAAGAAAGAACTAATCTAGTGAGAAAATACTATACTTAGAATGTCTTCTGATTTTTGCTATCAACTAACCATCTTGCCTATTTCCTTTCTACCTCTTCCTTTCTTCAAGTAATACAAGAGTTCTGTCAAACAATCTACCTTGGTGTTGGATCAAACTATACAAATGGACAAGATTACTCCTACAAGCATTAATCTGTATAAACAGGAAGATGGCTAAATGAACATGGTATAAATATTTGATTACTTAAAGAAAGAAAAAAGAAAATCTCATATCTAAGGGCAATTCTACATTCCTCAGTTCCAACAGATGTGTTTTAACTCCTTTTTCCTGTTAACCAAGACTACCCCAATCTCCCAGCCTTGTACCTGCAATGCATTGACAACTCGAATCGGATGCTCCTCTCCTAGAGCCTGGATGCAGTGTTGAAATAAGCAATTAATATTGTCCTTGATCTTCATTAACTCCTCTCCATCAAGAGATTCCAACTTGCCTTCTAGGTATTCTAAATTCACCTGCCAAAGAAAATAAAGGGCTGAGTGCATTTTTAGTGTAGCACCTAAAACACATGAGAAGGCCATCTTAGTTACCAGGAAAATGCACAGACTGCCACCAAGTCTTACCTTCATGAGAAAGAGCTCCTCCCAAAACCGAGGACTGCACTTACTGGGGTCCTCTGTCTGAAACCAGAATATAAGCACATTGAACTTTCCCAGCTAATACCAAAAGCATTAAGAATACTACACACTGTAGATAGCTGGAGGAAGACAAAAGAATACTACACATAGTCAACCTTACTTTTCAAAATTAACTTTTAAAATGCTTGGTTATTCTAAACTCTAGTAATGTGGAAGAGAACAATAGCTTTCTGTTTTTGTTTTTCAAATGGAAGACATTGTGCATGGATATAATGCACAAAAAGTTGAATAATGGCTCTGAATCAAAAGTTAAATAATGGCTCAAAGAATTTTCCTCAAATATTTCTCTTCTAGCAAGAGGTAAACCTAAACATCTGAATAAGTTAGTCACATCATGATATGTCCCCCTTGCATTGTTTTTACTTTTTTAAATTTTTTTCCCCAGATCTTCCAAAACAGACCCTCTTTTTTATATGTTGTTGTGTTCAAACCTATTCACATATAGGAAATACAATGGCCCATTGAGCCAGGAAGGGTAAATATTATCATTATTCTCCTTTTAGGAAAGTGGGTCCACAAAGTAAAGTAACTTACCCAAGTACATGAGCCAGAATTCAGATCATCTCAGTAATAACTGCAATGGTTTTTACATCATCCTGTGTTGACTGTTTCTACTTACCCTCCCATAGGCATTTAGTTTTCTGTACAGAGCTTTTAATATGCTCTTTTCTCAATTCAAATTGGTCCAAAATGTTAGCAAAATTATGGTGCTAGAATCCAAAATTTCTTAGCAATCATTTTCAAACAAATTCTAGGAAGTCAGAGGCTTCTGGTTAATAGGTAAAATGAGAAAAAGAGAACTCCTACTTTAAAGGAAGGTTAATGACATAAAATCAGCAGGTCAATTGCCCACTATTGCCTTACCTTAAGTTGATCTTTCTAAATTACTACCCAGAACTAAAGGCCTTCATTAGTTAAGAACTACTGATCTAAAAATAAAATATTAAGGATCTCTTCTGAATTTTTAATCCAGAATGGCATGGAGAAGCAACGTTTCTGGCCTTCTCATAACATCCTGGTTTAATGAATTCTTTCTATCACTTTCTCTCAAGTCCTGTTCCTCAGTAGGGGTCACACTTTGACCCTCAGACTTCTGTAATATCATTTTGTTGTCCACACATGAAATTCAGGGAACTCATGGAGCTGGCACTTCCCATCCCCAAAGCCCACTCGAGCAGGAGTTTTATGTATGCCAAACTTGCTTAACAAAGAAAAGCCCTAATAGGATCCTAGTACCTATTCATTTTCTCTATAGCCACCTGTATTAACCTGGGCAATTATATATCAATTGTCTACATGTCAAACTCTGTTTCTAAGGTACTTTAATTGATTGTATTATTTATATTATTTATAAGGGTTCTTGTCAGAATTAGACCTAATGAATTTAGTGATACATTTAGAATAGTGTCAGGCATATCATAGAAACTCAATACGTGGTAACTCTTTTTATAAGTATTATTCTACTTTACCTGTACTGTTTATGACCAGAATTTCAGAAGGCAAGTACTCCTTCAGGATATCTAATTACTCTAATCTTCCCTTATAGGGTATATTTTACAACATAGACTTGGACCGTGGCAATCAACAGTTCTGAAGACCCAAAGAAATCCCTGATCCAATTGCTAATAATTCTTGTTATCCCATATAGTTGGAGAATGAGATAGTCTAACTAAACAATCGTTTTGTCCACCAACAACTTGAGATGGAATAATGTATCTTTTAAAAATATCTGAAATTTAGAATTCTAAGGCCAAAAGGAATTTCATGGCACATCTAGGATAGAAGGGTCCTTAAGTCAGATCATATGGAAAACAAGTCTCTCTTAAAGATATTCAGAAAAGAAACTTCCCCAGCCCTCCTCACTCCTTGCAATTGTTTTATCATGATCATAATCCCTCCTATGAGAGTTCACTCCTGCCCTCCAGCCCTCTCCCCTGCTCTGACGCCCTAAAGAACTTGAAGGTGGCAGGCAGAGGTTAGGTTATTTCTCATTTTGGACTAAGAAACTAAGGAGTTAAGCTGTGTAGAATTACAGGGCTCTACACCTTACCATGAAGATCTCATCATACATCAGCACCACTTTTTCCTTTAGTGGCTTTTTGGAGGCTGAAGATTTCCGAAGCAAACCTCCCCGTTTCTCTACCTGTGCCATGGTTAGAGAATCTGTGAAAAGAAAGTCACGTTTTAGGGCAGTGAAAATAATCTGTATGATATTATAATGGCAGATATATGTCATTATATATTTGTCCAAACCCATAGAATATACAACAAGAAGAGTGAATCCTAATGTAAACTGAACTTTGGGTGATGTTTAAATATAAGTTCATCAACTGTAACAAATACCACTCTGATAGGTGATGTTGTAATAGGGGAGGTTGTGGATGTGTGGAGGGAGGGGACATATGGGATATCTCTGTACCTTCCTCTCAATCTTGTTGTGAACCTAAAACAGCTCTAAAGAAATAAAGTCTTTTGGCTGGGCGCAGTGGTTCACCCCTACATTCCTAGCACTCTGGAAGGCCAAGGCAGGAAGACCATTTGTGGTCAGGAGTTTGAGACCAGCCTGAGCAAGAGGGAGATCCCATCTCTACTAAAAATAGAAAATTAGCTGGTGGCGTGCGCCTGTAGTCTGAGCTACTGAGGAGGCTGAGGCAGGAGGATCACTTGAGCCCAGGAGTTTGAGGTTGCTGTGAGCTAGGCTGATGCCACGGCCCTCTAGCCCAGGCAACAGAGCATGACTCAGGAAGGAAGGAAGGAAGGAAGGAAGGAAAAGGAAAAGAAAAGAAAAGAAAGAAGGAAGGAAGGAAGGAAGGAAGGAAGGAAAAGGAAAAGAAAAGAAAAGAAAAGAAAGAAGGAAGGAAGGAAGGAAGGAAGGAAGGAAAAGAAAGAAAGAAAGAAAGAAAGAAAGTTTTAAAAAAAAAAAGAAAAGAAAAGAAAGTCACAGTCAGTGCCAGAATGCTCTCCAAGATGCTGTAGAGTCTACTGAAATACCACTCAATGAGAAATTTTTTAAGAAGAACTGATAAACAACCATGCTAGAGAGTTTGTGCATCTGTCCAACACCCTCTCCCTGACCAGGAAATGTCAAGGTTTAAATCATTATTTGGCCTACAGTACAAGACATTTTACATCCTTATAACATGTCAATGGACAAAGCTTAAAGCAGGTCCAAAACCAAACACGAAAGTGTAACTAGCTCCATCCATAACAGGTCTGGCCATATATTTGAGGTTGATGGAAGGAAGGTTGCAAAGCACACACTGCCCACAGACCGATGGTGAAGTTAAATTTCAAATATTGATCGAGCTTAGGACCATTAAGGCAGGAAGTCTGCTGCAGACTGATGTGCTCCATTGATTTCCCCAAAGTAAGTAGGTCCTCATCACTGCAAAGTACTTGGCCTTCACTGCCTCATAAATCACACTGCACTTGACTGCCTTCAGAAATTCCTCTGGAAAGAGATCCAAGGCAGAAAATAGCAGTTAAGAAGCCAAAAATTAAATCTGAATTCAAAATTACTGAATACTACTTTCAAATTTAATTATATATACTTGTAACACTATTGCAGACCAAACTTCAACGTATTCTTCAGTTCTATATAAAAGCAGTTCTATGAATCATGCTCAAATTTTTCCTGCTTCAAGAATTTTCAGTTTTTTTTCAAGTGAGAATTTGAAATCCCAAAGATCTCCACTGTTGATTTATACATACTCCCTCACCTCCCAGGCTCTTTCTATTATGAACTAAGTTCCCCTGTCTTGCTCTCTCTTAAATGCTAGGCTTCAGCTATGAAACTTTATCTCATGCAATGCCAAGCACGGGGACAGGGAAAGAGCCTAATTTTACTTCCAGACAAATCCAAAACAGCAGAACTATTTTGTTCAATGACTTTTAGAAAATGTACACTATCTTTCAAATCAAAATCAAAATTTTCTTTAAGGAAGAGATATACCCCAAATACAAAAGGTTATATCTTAGACATTGTGTTTCTCTAATATATACAGCCAAAAAAGGAGATTCATCTTTGAGCATACACCAAAGCACAGAAAATTTCCCCCAACTAGATATTAAGCATCTTTAGCAAAGGGACTACATCTTATATTAATACTTTTTATATAAGTACTAGACTCCTGGTAAATGCTCGGTGTATGCTGTTCACTGACTGATTCTGAAATAAGGAGGGGGACCCTGAAAAGTCCTAGGTCAAATCTAAAATTTTACTAAGACCTGTTTCTATCAAGGCTTAACTAAGCCCTCAAATTCTATTATGGTCCAGAGAAAACCGAAGGAAAAAATAACAACAACAACAAAAAGAGAAGACTCTTCTGAACAATTTACATTATATTGATCATGTCTTTGCCTTAAAGCATGAAATACAGCCTCTGTTCAAAACACTCCTGTGTCTTTTAAATAGGTTGTCAAGAGGAAGATGTCCTTATCTGGGGAAAATAAATTGGAAATCAAGAGGATTCTGTTAAAATAAATCAAAAGCAATGCAATTCTAAGCTTAGTGGCTGTAGATCTTGCATGTGCTCAGCTTCGACCAGTTGATTAGCAGGAATAGGGGGAACTAAAAGTTCCTGGATGTGAAAAGCACATTTACAAACATCCCCCTCAGAGGATTTATAATTGGGTTACAGCTAATCAACGTCCACCCCAAATCTAATAAAATCACTTTCTCTATTTCAGAATCAATGCTTTCTAATAAATAAAAGGGAATAGGGGAGGAGGGAAAAACAATTCCAATCCAAACTACCAAATTTCCTAAGAAATTAAATTCTTTTCATCACTCTCCTTCCATCTGGAGCAGGGGGAAATTCAGCCAAGGGCCTCAACTCATTACTCTTTGTCATCATCACAGGCAACTGGAATTTACTACCCAAGCTGCCTGAAATACAACTGGAAACTGACAACATAAAGTCTCCTCCTCCTGCCAGCACTCCCACCCAGGGAACACAGCAAACAAGGATTCCTAGTGTGGTGGACTGGGAGAAGTGCAGAATTCTTACAAAAGTTTTCCTTTGGGTGTCAGAAATTAAGCCTGTGTTCTAAAATTTGAAAGTAAAATATCTGATTGGTAGAGCAATAAGTTAAAGTACATCAGTATTGTGAATGTAATCTGTTTACATCCTCCCACTGCTTTTTTCCTCTTTCACAACCATCCCCCCCATTGTCTTGTAGAGAGAACCAGGATCAGCTGAGAAGCTGCAAGACATAATGGAACCAGCAGAACTGAGACTAGAACACAGGTCTCCCAATCAACCAGGTGACATTGACTAAGTTACAGTGCTTCTCAGTTTCCTCACCAGTAAAACAAGGGGATTGGACTAGACAATTATTTAATGATCCTTTCAGCATCACTGAAATACCACAAATATATAAGGGGCACCTAAATACTGTAAAGCACTAAGTTAAGCACCAGGGAGGTAGAGAGGAAATTTCAGACCTGATCTTCTGGGAGCTCACTATCTACTGGCAGAGACAGTAGATACCGAGGCAAATACATGAGAAATAAATGGAGTAGAGGTACAAGGAAAATGCTATGGGACCATAAGGGAGGTAAAGAAGCATTCTATAACTATGCTATGCCCCTTGTTGATCCACGCTTTTAAATCCTCTGGCGAAAAAGCAAATACAGCAAAGGTGCAGTAATCCCACAGCAAAGTCAGCCTAGACTTTAACACAGTTTCTTAGAAATAAGACATAGGCAAAGTACCCAAAAAAAAAATTAGGCAACTTTTCAATACTAATTTCACCTACTACCCAACTCAGGAATGGCTTCAAATCCCCTCAACTGAATGGTAAATCAATTAAGCCTTTTATTTCTTAATCGGAGCAACTGCTGGCCCTATAATCTGCAGCACAATTTCTCTTTGAAAGACTAAAGTCGTTTTTAAGGTCTATATCTTAAAGCAATCTAGCCGTACACTTTTTTTTTTTTTTTTTAAGAGACAGGGTCTCTCTCTGTCACCCAGGCTGGAGTGCAGTGGCATGATCATAGCTCACTTTAACACTGAACTCCTGGGCTGAAGCAATCCTCCCACCTCAGCCTCCCAAGTAGCTAGGACTACAGGTGTGCACCACCACACATGGCTAATTTTTTAAATTTTTCTGTCGAGATAGGGTCCGCTATGTTGCCCATGCTGGTCTGTTGCTAGGATTACAGGTGTGAACCATTGCGCCCAGCCTCACACACTTCTTAAATGCACATCACAGCTGGGGCAGAGCAAGATGGCTGTACAGAAACCTCCAGGGATCATCCCTCTGCAAGAACACCAAATTCAACAACTATCCACATAAGCAAGCACCTTCAGAAGAACCAGAAATCAGGTGAGTGATCATACTGCCTGGTTTTAACATTATATCAAGGAAAAAGGCATTGAAGAAGGCAGAAAAGACAATCCTGCATTGCGTACTACACTCCTCCCCAACCCCGCAGCAATGTGGCACCAACTCATGAGTGGAGAGAGAATCTATGTGCCTGGGGGAGGAAGAGTGAAGTGATGGTGGGACTTTTCACTGAAACTCAGGGCCACCCTGGGGAACACAGCATAGGGCAAAATTCTGTTGGTGCCCACAGAGGGAGCATTTAGACCAGCCTGGCCAGTGGGAAACCCTCCACCCCCAAACCCAAGTTTTTTCCCACTAACCCCACCACTGGCTGAGAAAAAACAGCCTGGAGTCTAGACTAAATTCATAAGGCAGTTGAGCCACAAAGGCTGCCGTCCTTGGACAACTCCTACGGTTGTGCTGACCGACACCCAGTGGACTTCGGGTGTACATAACCCAGTGAGACACAGCAGCAGTGGCCAAGCCTGTGTCACCCTTCCCCAAACTCCAGGCAGCAGCACAGAGAACATCTTCCATTTGAGGAAAAGAAAGGGAAGAGTTCAGAGAACTCTGTTTTGCAACTTGGATACCAGCTCAGCCACAGTAAAATAAAGTACCAACCAGACTCCTAAAGCCCCTGAGTGCAGGCCTTAACTTCTGGATGGCATTTCTGGATCCACCCTGGGCCAGAAGGAAACATGCTTCCCTGAAGGGAAGGACCCAGTGTTGGCAGGATTCACCACCTGATGATTAAAGGAGCCCTTGGGCTTTGAGTAAACATCACAGGTAGCCAGACAACAGTCACTACTGGCTTTGGGTGAGACTGGGCTGGCTTCAGGTATGACCTGGAGCTGATGGCAAAGAAGGAGTGCCCATATCACTCCTCCCCCAACTCCAGCACAGAGAATGAAAGAAGAGAGTGAGGGACTTTGTCTGGTAATCCAGGGAATTCCCCCCTATCTCACCCAAGTCCACCAAGGTGGTACCACCAGGAATCTGCAAGAGTCACAGCATTATTGGGCTTGGGATACTTCCAGTGCTGATACAGTGGCAGGGACCAAAGACTTATCTCACAACACTCAATTCCCTTTGAATATCTGGAAAACCTTCTCAAGAAGGACGGGTTCAAACAAGCCCAGACTGTGAAGATTAAAACAAATACCTAACTCTTCAATGTTCAAACATTGGCAAACATCCACAAGCATCAAGAACATACAAGAGGCGGGGAGCACTGGCTCACGCCTATAATCCTGGCATTCTGGGAGGCCAAGGCAAGTGGATCGCTCAAAGTCAGGAGTTCCAGACCAGCATGAGCAAGACTGAGACCCCATCTCTACCAAAAAAAAAATAGAAAGAAATTAGCTGGACAACTAAAAATATATAGAAAAAATTAGCCGGGCATGGTGGCACATGCCTGTAGTTCCAGCTACTTGGGGGCTGAGGCAGAAGGATTACTTGAGCCCAGGAGTTTGAGGTTGCTGTGAGCTAGGCTGATGCCATGGCATTCTAGTCTGGGCAACAGAGTGAGGCTCTGTCTCAAAAAAAAAAAAAAAAAGAACATACAAGAAAACATGACCTTGATGGATTGATGCTAAAAAACTAAAAAAATAAAATAAAAATAGAAAAATAAAATATGACCTCACCAAATAAACTAAATAAGGTACCAGTGACCATTACTGGAGTGACAGGGAGATATGTGTCCTTTCAGATAAAGAATTCGAAACAGCTGTTCTGAAGCTCAATGACCTTCAAGACAACACAGAGAAGAAATTCAAAAGCCCGTCAGAGAAATTTAACAAAGAGATTGAAGTAATAAAAAAAAAAAAAAATCAAGCAGAAATTCTGGAGCTTAAGGCTTCAACTGAGAAAAGCATCAGTCTCTCAACAGCAGAACTGACCAAATAGAAGAAAGAAATCAGTGAGCATGAAGACAGGCTATTTGAAAATACACAGAAGAGAAAAAGGAATAAAAAAGAATGAAGCATGCCTACAAGATCTTGAAAATAGTCTCAAAAGGGTAAATCTAAGAGTTTTTAGCCTTAAAGAGGAGGTAGAGAAAAAGAGACTGGAGTAGAAAGTTTATTCAAAAAAATAACAGAGAACTTTCCAAACCTAGAGAAAGATATCAATATGCAAGTACAAGAAGGTCAAAGAATATCAAGCAGATTTAACTCAAACAAGACTACCTTGAGGCATTTTCTAATTAAGCTCCCAAATGTCACAGATAAAGAAAAAGTCCTAAGGAAACAAAAAAAAAACAAAAAAAAACATATACAGGAGCTCCAATACATCTGGCAGCAGACTTCTCAGTGGAAACCTTACAGGCCAGGAGAGAGTGGCATGACATATCCCAAGTGCCAAAGGAAAAAAAAAACCTTAGCCCTAGGATATTATATCCTGCAAAAATATCCCTCAAACATGAAGGAGAAATGCTTTCCCAGAGAAACAAAAGCTAAGGGATTTCATTAACACCAGACCTATCCGACAAGAAATGTTAAAAGCATATCACTTCACATCCTTGCAGGATGAAGTGGTCAAACCTAAAAGCGTAACTGTTCAAATGTCTAATATGCAAGAAATGCTAGTTCACACTTAGGTGGTTGGTTATTCATTTATCTTATTGTCTTCTTGAGCACAATGTTTACCAACTCTAGTACCAGAAAATGAATTTAATAGGAACTCTAATTTCCTGGGAGTTAACACAGTTAATCTATCAGAGGTCTTGGGTTTTAGTCCCAATTCTTATACACTCTTTCTATAAACTTAAATTTCTTTTCTCTCCCTGGGCCTCAATTTCCCAAAGTGATGGAGGAGAAGGAAACAATGGGACATCTCTCTGCTGGCTTCCAAATTTAATGGTCTGGAGTTCTAAATTCACATTTGTAATGGACTGCTAGCCAAGTTATCACCCTCTCTTCACACTGAGGCAGACTCAAAAACAACTGCTGCAGCTAGATGCCACGGTAAACATCCTAAAACACTTCAACCAGTATATAAGAAAAGAAAAAGGAGAGAAGAGAGACAAAAGGAAAATGAATAAAATTAAATGTGCCCACAATTTAGAAAGAAAAAACATGTATAGATCAAGCATGCATTCATTCATTCAAAAAGTATTTATTGGCCAGGTGCAGTGGCTCATGCCTGTAATCCAAGCACTTTGGGAGGCTGAGATGGAAGACTGCTTGAGTTCAGGAGTTCGAGACCAGCCTGAGCAAGAGGGAGACCCCCATCTCTACAAAAACAAAAAAATTAGCTGGGCATGGTGGCACATGCCTGTAGGCTCAGCTACTCAAGAGGCTGAGGCAGAAATATCACTTGAGCCAGGAGTTTGAGGTTGCGTGAGCTATGATGACACCACTGCATTCTAGCCCGGGTGACAGAACAAGATCCTGTCTCCGGAGAAAAAAAATTTATTGAGCAACTTTTTAGGTGCCAGTCACTAGGGATGCAGCAGTGAACAAGAGAGAAGAGATCCCTGCTCTCATAGAATTTTCACTCTAGTTAAAGGCAGACAGACAACAAGTAAGATAAACGGAGACAGTGGTTAAGTGCATTGAAGACAAATTGCCCAGGGGACTACTTTAGATTGAGAGATCAAAGTAGGCCTCCATACTTGGGCTGAGATCTGGAATAACACGAAGGAACCAGCCAATTTTGGGAAAATCTTGGGAAAAGTATTCCAGAAGGAGGGAATGGCAAGTGCAAAGACCCCAAAATTTGAACACACTTGACATGTCCAGAAAACAGAAGTGCTGGTATGCCTAGACTAGAGCATAAACAGTCCCTTTTTGAAATGTTTTCATAAAGTTTATTAAAGTGGCTATTTTATGTTTGTGAATTTTTTAAATATATAAGGAGAATTCAAATAGCCATCAGCAACAGAATGGGAATATTATGGTATATTCATACAACAGAGTATTAATACAGAAATTTAAGGCCAGGCACAGTGGCTTATGCCTGTAATCCTAGCGCTCTGAGAGGCTGAGGCAAGAGGATTACTTAAGGCCAAAAGTTTGAGACCAGCCTGAGCAACATAACAAGAAACAATCTGTAAGAAAAATTTTTAAATTAGCCAGACTTGGTGGCGTGTGTCTGCAGTTCCAGCTACTTGAAAGGCTGAAGCAGGAGGATCGCTTGAGCCCAGGAGTTTAAGGCTGCAGTGAGCTACGATGACGCCACCACACTCTAGCCCATGCAACAGCTTGAGACCCTGTCTCAAAAAAAAAAAAAAAATTAAAAGAATTATGAAACAACATGGATAAATCTCACAGAAAATGTTGAATGAAAAATATACAAAATAAAAGAGTACAATTTGATGATGCCATTTATATGAAGTTTAAGAAGGCAAAATTAATCTATGGTGACAGAGGTCAGAATAGCGATGAGATGATGGGTGGGAAGGCAGCACAGTGAAGCCTTCTGAGGTGCTGAAAATGTGTTCAATCTTAAACTAAGTGGAAGTCACACAAATGGGGGCGTATGTTAAAAAAAATTAAGTTGTACATCCCACATTATTGATATTATTCCTTAATCTAAAAAAAAAAAGCGTAAGTGTGTTCGCATATATGTGAAATTTAACAGCACCCACACAGAACACAGGTTAGTACAGACCCCAGGCTTGAACATTCAGGACATCAATCTAAAATAACCACCAGAGGTCGAGTACAGTGGCTAATGTCTGTAATCCCAGCACTTTGGGAGGCCAAGGAGGATCACTCAAGGCCAGGATCTTGAGATCAGCCTGAGCAACATAGCCCATGATCCTGTTTCTACAAAAAAATAACAAAATTAGCCAAGCGTGGTAATGTACAACTGTTGTCCTAGCTACTCAGGAGGCTAAGGTAGGAGGATCGCTTGAGCCTAGTACTTTTAGGCTGCAGTGAGTTATGATCACTGTATTCCAGCCTAGGTGACAAAGCAAGACCCTGCCTCTAAAAAAAAAGAAAAAACAGGTAATAATAATAATACATAACATTACTGAGTAGTACTCACTATAAACTCTGTACTGTTCTCAGTGATTTAAATGTATTGTTTTTGGGTTTTTTCTGAGACAGTTTCTCCTGGTTGCCCTAGGTAGAGTGCAATGGCATCATCATAGCTCACTGCAACCTCAAACTCCTAGGCTCAAGTGATCCTCCTGCCTCAGCCTCCTGAGTAGTTGGGACTACAGGTGCGCAACATGACACCTGGCTAATTTTTCTATTTTCAGTAGAGACAGGGTCTTGCTCTTGCTCAGGCTGGTCTTGAACTCCTGAGCTCAAGCGACCCTCCTGCCTTGGCCTCCCAGAGTGCTAGGATTACAGGCGTGAGCCACCATGCCCAGCCTAAATATATTGTATTTAATCCCTACAATAATCAGATGAAATAGGTACTATCATCTTAATTTTACAATGAGGATTTTACTTTGCCCAATGTAACACCACTCGAAAGTGGTAAAGCCACTATATCTTTCTTTCTGGTAGCCCTCTCCCCATCAGAATGTCTATTAGGGCAAAAAAGCAGGTGGTAATTAATAGTGGAACATTAATAACTAGACTCAGTTAAATTCAATTCTATGGAAACTCCAAACTCATATCTATAATATCAATGTTCCTACTTTATCCAAGAAAAGGCAGTCAACTCAGGATGCCTGACAAGCATCATCCCTACTGTCTAGATGCTTAGACAGAACCAGACTGATTAAATAAGTACACGAGCCATTATAAGGCAGGGTCCCTATCTTGTATATGCTCTGGACAGAGCTAACCTTAGAGTGGGTGTTTAGCTTATACTTGAAAGTGGAAGTAATTCAGAACCTTTCCCGAGACTAAGCAGCAAGTGGCAAACCCAGGAATTTTCCAATCTCTACTCTAGGTATCAGCCATAGTCTGTACCCACTACATATAAACTAGCTTCAGAGAGTTCAATCCAGTCCCATCAGCATATACTGAGTTTGCCTAGTGTCACAAAGTAATAATGCAAATGAAGAGGTTTAAATAAAAATAACCAACTCAGGTTCCCTTTCAAATTATCTTACACAAGAAGGAATGCATGTAACTTCAAAAGGAGGAACCAACCCCAAATTGACAGGATTTCAGGAAATTCTGATGGAAAACCCTATTTTTCTGACAATTCCCAGAATGAGAATTTATTGTAAGTCCCTTTTCTCAATAAGCAGGAAACTTTTGTAAATTAATACTATCTCCTGCTCAAACCCTGAACTCAAAGAGCACAATGTCACTCCTATCTTCTCATTTCCTTTCCTGTTGAACCATACAAGCCTCACGACTACCACCTAAGTATAAAATGAAAACTATAGGCTGGGCACAGTGGCTCACTCCTGTAATCTCAGCACTTTGGGGGGCTTGCTGAAGCCAGGAGTTCGAGACCAGCCTGGGCAACATAGAGAGTCCCTAACTTTACAAAAAATTTTTTAAAAAACTAGCCGGGTGTGGTGGAACACACCTGGGGTCCTAGCTACTCAGAGGAGGCAGAGGTGAAAAAATGGCTTGAGCCTGGGAGTTCAAGACTGCAATGAGCTATGATCATATCGCTGCTCTCCAGCCTGGGTGATAGAGATCCAGTCTCTGGAAAAGCAAAACAAAACAAAACAAAAAACCTAATGGCTCCCCAGTCCCCAGTTTCTTTTGAGTCTCACTTCCTAGCAATTTCCCTCACCACATATCCTATTTTTGACAAATTTTTGACAGTTAAAACACCAGGCCGGGCGCGGTGGCTCACGCCTGTAATCCTAGCTCTCTGGGAGGCCGAGGCGGGCGGATCGTTTGAGCTCAGGAGTTCGAAACCAGCCTGAACAAGAGCGAGACCCCGTCTCTACTAAAAATAGAAAGAAATTAATTGGACAACTAAAAACATATAGAAAAAAAAATTAGCCAGGCATGGTGGCACATGCCTGTAGTCCCAGCTACTAGGGAGGCTGAGGCAGGAGGATCACTTGAGCCCAGGAGTTTGAGGTTGCTGTGAGCTAGGATGACGCCACGGCACTCTAGCCCGGGCAACACAGTGAGACTCTGTCTCAAAAAAAAAAAAAAAACACCAGATTATTTTTTTCCCTCACACCTTCACCATGCCTTTGGGAATGCTATTCTCTCAAAATGGAATGCCTTTCTCACTTGTGAAGCTCCTACTCATCCTTCAACACCAACTCAAATATTTTCTCCCTGCAAAGATTTCCCTGTCTCTCCCAAGCAATGACAGTATTCCCATCACACTGTATAAATGACTTTACATGGATATATTAACACACAGCACTACAAAATTTTATCTAAATATGTTTCTTTAATGTCCTTGAGGAAAGATACTCATTATTTCTAATCTCAGTATTAGTTACATAGTAAGTACTCAACAAATGTGTGATGAATAAACAGTTCACCCTTATGGATCAATTTGTCATTTAGCCATTTTCTCCAAATTTTATGGATTCCTAAACTCTGCTCTATGTGAAATTCCAAATTTTGTAACAACTGCATTGGGGTTTTCAATTTTTTTTAATTACACAAATGTTGAACAAGTGAATAGAATATAATAAAAATTCAATGAAAACAATTTAAAACCTTCTTTATTCAATAAAAATGGGAATTTCGCCCTTTACAATCCTAACAAGAAGGATCTACCTTTCCCTAGACTCTGATCTGATATCCTGAAAGCCTTCACATAGAAACTACTGTGCACACAAATCAAACTGAAGGTACACCCAAATAATTCCAATAGTGCTAAGGGCAGGGACACAAATCATATCTGCCCTAGTTTACAAAGTAACTGAGAGCTCAAGATAGCAAAGAAACAGCTCTCACTAAGCTCAAAATTTTTTCTGGAGAGGAAGAACTGGGGAGGGTCTGAAGATCCAGAAACATTTAATGGGGCCCGGCCCAAGTTGCTGCTTCCCCATTCGCCAGAGGCAGCCCTCCTCAGCTTCTGATGCTCTCCTTCCCCAGGGAACCAGTTTTCTTCTTGTTTCTTCCCCACACCACCTGCCTGGGAACAGATTCCTTTCCAGGGCTCGCACCAAGTAACCCCAAGAAAACACAGTAGCTTCACAGGTTCAGGGTGAAGGGTGGGCTAAAGCCTGCAGGTCAGAGACTGGAGGGGGCAGGGGATGAGAGCCCTTCCGGGACACCTGGACTCTTCAGACCGCCCAGCCTTCTTCTAGTCTTTCTCAGAGGTCTGCCCCACGCCCGCACCCCAGGGCCAGATACGACCTGAGAGGAGAGGCTCTCGAGGCAGCTGGAAGGGTCGAGGTCAGCCCCTGCTGGGGTCAAAGGTCAGCACCTCGGCTACCAAAAGGCCCCAGCAGGGACGGGGAGAGGGAGACGTGCCTGGGACCAAGTGGTCCAAAGGACCAGCGGCTGGAGGAGCGAAGCCGTTTCTCGCTTGGCTCAGCCACCCCCAGACCCAGCCCTCCCCGCCACACGCAGCCTCAGCAGCAGTCCTCCCTCCCTCCTTCCCTCAACCCCCCCGCACCGCCTCTCGTCACCCTGTCGTCCCCGCGGCAAGCGCAGGCCCCGCCCCCAGAGCCGCCTCAGGGCCAAGGCCTAGTATGGCTGAACCCGCAGGGGTTGGCCAGGTTCGAGGACCGGGCCGGACTGGCGCCGCTTACCGAGCTCACGGCTCCTCCTCCACCACCCGCGCCGCTCCCGGGCTCGCTCGCTCCCGACGCCACCAACGCCGCCGCCGCTCCGGGCTCACGGGCGCGCTCCCGACCTCCCCGACCCTTTCCCTGGCCCGCCGTCCCCCGCCGGGTCCTAAAGCCCGTCTCGTCCTTGCCCGCTTCCTGAGACTGGCTCAGACCAGGATTCCCAGCAAGCATCGCAAAGACTACAACTCCCGGAAGGCATCGCGAGAAAGAAATTAGCGAAGGAAATATCAATTGAGGGCCTGCTGGATATGAGTCGCAATAGAAGGTTTTTGAAATATGGCTGACGCTTTGAACTCAGCAATTCTTCTTCTAGGAATAAATGCATCCTCTAGAAATAGTGGCAAAGTTTGGAAAAATATATACACCAGGATGTTTATTGCAACTTGTAAGTGAAAGATTGGAAACAAATTCATTCAACAAATATGTGTATGCCTAATATATGTGCAGCACCATGTAAAGCTATATTAACTTAACAAATAACCTCTCTGAGTCTCTGGTTTTTTATATGCAAATGGGAGATTGAAAAAGATGTGCCAGGTACCCACCGTGTGTGTATGTATGTGTATGTGTATGTGTTTCAATCCTTGTAATGAATAGGTTCTTCACAGATGAGAAAACAAAGTTTCTGAGTAATTAAATAGCTTGCCTGATGTCCTAGAGTTAGTATGAGGTGAAGAGCTTGAATCCAGATGTATCCGGAAAGAGCTCTTAAACCAGGGCTCAGGTTCTTTCTTGGTAGATTTTTCTTTTTCTTCTCTATTTACACAGAAGTGTATAAGACATCATTAGGGAATTAAATTTTTTTTCAAAAATCTGGACCCTAATAGAATATAAAAGAGTGGGAAGGGGCAAGAGGAAGGTAGTATGAGGTGAACTCCAATAGTTCTTAAACACCACTTAGGAGCCTCCTGTCCAGCTGAAAGAATCCTGTTCCAGACCTGATTTCTTTTTAACAAAATTTTGTTCCATACCTATTGAATACTCAATCCTAGGAGTAGTAAAAAGAAAACAAATTAGGACTGGGCGCCGTGGCTCACGCCTGTAATCCTAGCACTCTGGGAGGCCACGGCGGAAGGATTGCTTGAGGTCAGGAGTTCGAGACCAGCCTGAACAAGAACGAGACCCCCATCTCTACTAAAAACAGAAAGAAATTAGCTGGACAACTAAAAATATGTGGGAAAAATTAGCCAGGCATGGTGGCACATGCCTGTAGTCCCAGCTACTTGAGAGACTGAGGCAGGAGGATCACTTGAGCCCAGAAGTTTGAGGTTGCCATGAGCTAGGCTGATGCCATGGCACTCACTCTAGCCTGGGCAACAAAGCGAGACTCTATCTCAAAAATAAAAATGAAAAAAAAAAATAGCAAGAAAACAAATTAGAATTCTAAGGTTCTATTTTAACAAGCTGATAGATACGGAGACAGAGATATGTACAATTAAGTGTTTTAAATATCAGTGAATTATCAAGGACAGGCTTAGAAAGGTTCAAATTGAAAATACTTTGAAAATTCAGAAAAGGGAAAATTTCATGTCAATCTCCAGAGGCTGTATGGGAAAGGTGAAGATGGAGTCAAGTGTTAGAAAAGAGGAGAAAAGGAAAAGAGAGGGTATGAGACTGAATTCACTGCCAGGGAAGTGAATTTAATACAGATTCAGACCAGAGTATGCATAGAAGACCATATACTGAACAGGTAAGAGCACTACCTCTGGAACACTGTGGGAATGATCCCAGGTCTGCTACATTCTAGCTGTATGACTTTGGACCATTACTTGAGCTCTCTGAGCCTTGGTTTCCTCATCTGGAAAATGGGGATAAAAAAAATCCTATGTCATATTGGTTTGGTTATCCACATTAAACTCTTCACTTCTTATTTTGGAAGACTCTTCCTTTGGGTATGGTCTAAATGAAAAACCATGCCCTGAGTAACCAGGGTAAATGAGAGCATGTGACCTGGCTAGGCCACTGGGTGCAGCCTCCAGGGGCTTTGGCTCTTGATCAAGATGCAAAGATGAAGGGATGATCAGAATTTATTCATAACAGATGCTATCCTCCAGTGCAGTGACCAACTCATGTAGCACCAGGGACCATGGTGTCCTGGATAAATGGTTCCTGCTGAAAAACAATTTTGCCTCCTGTTTCTTGGTCTTCAGTGAGTGCCTTGGTTCCTGCTCATTTTCCAAGTTTGTTCTTTCTTTCTCCTGCAGACTCCTGTGAGCCACTTAGATTCTTCTAAATAATTTCGCTTTTACTTCAGATAGCTATCTATGGTCTATTTCTGTAACTTTTTTTTTTTTTTTTTTTTTAGAAATAGGGTCTCCCTATGTTGCCCAGGCTGCAGTGAAGTGACTACTCACAGGTGCATTGACGGTGCACTACAGCTTCCAACTCCTGGCCTCAAGTGATCCTCCCGCCTCAGTCTCCTGAGTAGCTGGGACTACAGGTATGGGCCACTGTGTCCAGCTAACTTAAAGTCTCTAACTTTCAATGAAAAGGTTCCTAATTGATGTGACACACAAACACATGTCATGCAAGTGCACTCATTCCTTCTCGAAATACTTATTGAGGACTTTCTTTGTCTATGAGGATAGGATACAAAAATGAAAGAAATCCTATGGCAACTAGGAGCAATCGGAGGAGGAGCAATTTTGGGCAGGAAAATGATGTTTAAGACATGTTGAGATTGAAATGTCTGTGAGACATCCAGACAGAAATATTTAGTAGACATTTAGATACCCTTTATTGGAACTCAGCATAAATATTTTGGCTGTAGATAAACATTTTTGAGCCATTGGCTTAGAAGTAATGGCTTAAACCATGAGGAATGAGAAGATGGCTTAGGAAAAAGGTTAAAAAAAAAAAAAAAGAAGATGACCCAAGATGGAATTGGGGCATGGGAGGAAGAGCACCAACATTTAAAGGATGGTGGAGGAAGATGAACTAAAGACAAACAAAACTCTGAAGATAATGCTATCTTTAAAAAGAGGAAACTAGCTGGGCACGGTGGCTTGAGGCCAGAAGTTTGAGACCAGCTTGAGCAAGAGCAAGACCGCCCCATCTCTACAAAAAAAATACAAAAATTAGCTGGGCATGGTGCCTCGTGCGTGTAGTCCCAGGTACTCAGGAGGCTGAGGCAGGAGGATCGCTGGAGCCCAGGAGTTGGAGGTTGCAGTGAACTATGATGATGCCACTGCACTCTAGTCCAGGCAACAATGAGAAAGTTGGCAAATGCCTCAGAGAAAAAAGGAAATAAAAATGTCCTTGAAGATCTCAGCAAAAGCTATTTCAGGAAAGTAGTGGTCTGAGGATGGAAGGAAAGAAAGTGGAGGATTTTTGCAAGAAACTTGACTGAGAAAGGAAAGGGAGAGGGAATGACGGGGTGGAGGTGGTGAGATGAGGATGAAAGAGTGAATTCCAAGACAAGACAGACTGGAAGGTGTTTCTATGCCGAAAATGAGAACACAGAATGAGGTTGATGAAACGGAAATGGATGCAGGTTCTCAAGGAAGATGGGGGTGAGGGAGGAGAGGCAGGGCTCATAAAGAGGGACTGACCTTGGAGAAAGGAGGACTACCACTCACTTGAAAGGGCAATCAAAGGGTGGAAGGACCCTGCATGTAAATTTGTAGGCGTCACCACTGGAGAGATGACACACAAACTCAGTGCCTCTAAGTTTTCTTTCTTTTTTTTTTTTTTAACAGACTGTTGGTTTGGGTGAATTGTTGCTATGATAAAGTGGTTTGGTGGACTAAGTCTGGAGCCAAATTGCCTGTGGTTGAAATCCCACCTCTACCACTTAATACCCGTGTGATCTCAGCCAGATTGCTTAATCTCTCTGCTTCATTTTCCTTCCGTATCTGCAAAAGGGGAAGGCTAGGTGCAGAAAAAGCTGTCACATAGGAAGTGCTGTGGAAGTGTTAACTATTATTTCCATTAGATCATCATCTCCATGAGGCTGAAGTTTTCTATTTTGTTCAGGGCTGTCTACTCAGAGCCTTGCACAAAGTATGTGTGCAATAAAAATCTCATGAATAAATGAATGCGTAAATTGGGGTGAAAGCCTTGCGAGAGGGACGCTCGCAATTCGGGGCCACTCCGCGGCTTCTTGGGGCCTGGGGCAGTAGGCCTACATCCCGGCTCGGAGAACATCCCTAAGGCAGGCGAGGTCCCAGGCGCTGAGACCCTTGGGTGCTGCGGGGGCTCCTCCCCCGGCGATGCTCCCGGGGCTCCTCCCCTGGCGGGCGTGTCGCGCCGCCAGGCGCAGGCGGGGGCAATCCCAGAGCTAGCCTGGCGGGGCGGGGCGGAGTCGATAGTCCTACCCGGCCTCTGCCCACCTCATCGACGGGGGACGGAAGTCACAGCCCGACTCTCGACTACCCCCAGCACCACAGACAGAGACAGGCCTCCGGCCTGCTCCGGAGCGGGTGGCACCATGAAGCGTGCGGGGACTCTGCGTCTGCTCTCGGACCTGAGCAACTTCAGCGGCGCGGCCCGGCTCCGGGAGCTGCTGGCCGGGGACCCAGCAGTCCGAGTCCGCTGCAGCGCGGACGGCCGCCACCTGCTGCTGCTGCGACCCCCCGGGGCGCCGGCCCCGCAGCTGCTGGTCGCGGTGCGTGGACCCGGCTCGGAACTGGAGCGTTCCTGGCCGACTGGCCAGCCCTCACCACTAGACGCCTTCTTCCTGCCGTGGCCGGCGCGACCTGCGCTGGTCCTGGTGTGGGAGAGTGGCCTAGCCGAGGTGTGGGGCGCGGGGGTGGGGCCTAGCTGGCGGCTACTGCAGAGCACCGAGCTGTGTCCGGGCGGTGGAGCCCGCGTGGTGGCCGTGGCGGCGCCCCGAGGCCGCCTGGTGTGGTGCGAGGAGCGTCAGATCGGTACTGAGGGCCGGCTTGGTCCGCCTGCAGCCGCTTTCAGCCACTGCGTGTGCCTCCGCACCCTGGAGCCCAGCGGGGAAGCCAGCACCAATTTGGGCCGCACACATGTCCTGCTACACCACTGCCCCCGTTTTGGGCTGCTGGCCTCCCGCAAAGACCTGTTCCTGGTGCCCACTGCCACCACCTGGCCTGGTGTGGCCCACATTCTTCTCATCTGGAGCCTAGGCAAGGGCAAAGTGATGGTGGCTGCCCCATGTCTTGGCCTCTCACACAGTAAGAGCCTGAATCCAGGACGAGGGGACACATGGGACTTCCGGACCCTGCTACGAAGCCTTCCTGGGCTGTTGTCCCCCAGGGAGCCATTGGCTGTACATACCTGGGCCCCAACTCCCCAGGGCCTGCTGTTGCTTGACTTCAAGGGCACTGTGCGCCTAGTGCAGTCCCACGGTGGTACCCGGACTGTGGGCACCCTGCAGGAGGCACCTATAGGCCTTCAGGGATCTGCAGCCCTGGGAATATTTCACGGCACTCTGGCTTGTGTGCTGGGCTCTACCTTGGAACTGCTGGACATGGGCAGTGGGCAGCTGCTGGAGAGGAAGGTCCTAAGTACAGACAGAGTACATATGCTGGAACCCCCAGGCCCTGGCATGGAGGATGAGTCAGAGCTGGAGACCCAAGGGGGTCTTCGTTTGCTTTCAGCCTTGGGTCTGTTTTGTGTGGGCTGGGAAGCCCCCCAGGGTGTAGAGCTGCCTTCAGCCAAGGACCTCGTGTTTGAGGAAGCCTGCGGGTACTACCAGCGGCGGAGCCTGCGGGGTGCCAAGCTCACCCCAGAGGAACTGAGACACAATAGCACATTCCGGGCACCTCAAGCTCTAGCCTCCATCCTCCAGGGCCACTTGCCCCCATCTACACTGTTGACCACATTGAGGGCTGAGCTTCGGGATTATCGAGGCTTAGAGCAGCTCAAGGCTCAGCTGGTGGCTGGAGATGATGAGGAGGCTGGCTGGACTGAGCTGGCAGAGCAGGAAGTGGCTCGCCTGCTGAGGACCGAGTTGGTGGGAGACCATCTGGCCCAACTCAACACTGTTTTCCAAGCCCTTCCTACAGCAGCCTGGGCTGCCACCCTTAGGACCCTGCAGCTCCAGCCAGATGGGAATGGCAAGCTAAGGTCTCAAGCTCCACCAGATGTATGGAAGAAGGTGCTATGGAATACAACAGCTGGAAATGAACCCCCTAATGGGATACTGCTGCCCTTTGAACTCCTGTGCCAATGCCTCTGCCGGCTGGAGCCTCGATGGCTGCCACCCTTTGTGGAGCTGGCACAGCAGCAGGGTGGGCCGGGCTGGGGGGCAGGGAGCCCGGGTTTGCCACTGTATCGCCGCGCCCTGGCAGTGCTAGGTGAGGAGGGGGCCAGGCCTGAGGCACTGGAGCTAGAGCTGCTCTTGGGCAGTGGGAGACCTAAAGCTGTGCTTCAAGCTGTAGGGCAGTTGGTGCAAAAGGAACAGTGGGAGCGGGCTCTGGATGCTGGCCTGGCCCTCGGCCCTTCCAGCCCTCTGCTTAGGAGTGAGATCTTCAAACTGCTGCTGGCCGAGTTTGCCCAACACCGCCAGCTTGATGCTCACCTCCCACTCCTTGGCCTCCTGTGCCCACCAGAACTGGCTCCAGCTGAGATCCTGCTTCTACTGCGGACATACCTTCCAGATGAGGTGGGGCCTCCCACCCCATTTCCTGAGCCTGGGGCAGAGGCCCCTCTCACTGTGGGCTTGCTCAGAACCCTGCTGGAGCAGACTGGGGCTCAAGGACGGCCCTCAGGCCCAGTTCTAAGTCTATACGAGGACATCCTATGGGACCCAGGCACTCCACCGCCTGCTCCACCTCGGGACTTATGACTACCCTCCAGGCATCAGACCACTGAGGCCTAGAGGCTTGGGCACCATCTGGACAAGGCCTCTGTGTGATTGACATAGGAAATCATTTCTGGGACACACTGATCAGGAAAAGGTGCCTAGGAGTTGGAGGGGGCCATGGTAGAAACTGTATATGCAATCTCTTCTGTCTTCTGAAGCAATTTTTAAGATATATATGTGTGTGTTAAATATATACACAATTTAATATATACACAGATGTGTGTTTTTAAACAGCTGAGGATCTCAGAGGTTGTGGATTATAGAGGGAGTGGTTGGATCTGGATCTTTTTTTTTTTGAAACAGGGTCTTGCTCTGTTGCCTAGGCTAGAGTACAGTGCCATCATCATAGCGCACTACAGCCTCCAACTCATGGGCTTATTCAATCCTCTTGCCTCAGCCTCCTAAGCAGTCGGGACTACAGATGTGCACCACCATGCCCATCTAATTATTTTATTTTTTGTAAAGACAGGTCTCGTTGTTGCCCAGCCTGGTCTCAAACTCCTAGGCTCAAGCGATCCACGTGCCTCAGCCTCCCAGAGCATTAGGATTACAGGTGTGAGCCACCATGCCAGCCTGGATCTGGGTCTTCTGGCTAAAACATATACTTCCAATCATGAAAGTAATCAACATTTATGAGCATTTAATATGTGCCAGGCACTCTGCTGGTCTTTATATAATCCCCCATTTAATGCTTCTCATAATCCTATGGGGAAAGTACTATTTAATAATAGTATCCCCATTTTACAGGTGAGGAAATAGAGATTTAGAAAAATTAAATGACTTGACCAAGGTCAGTCAGCTAGAAAGTAGCAACTCTAAGATTAGAGCCACCTCACTCAACCACCCAAGAGCTCCTACCTGCTTGAGCTTGGATGCACTCCTCATCCCTGGCTCAATGCTAGCTTCTCTAGCCTGTTGTGAGGAGGGGGACTGCAAAGCTACACCCTTCCTTTCCCCAGGGCTCTCTTGCTCCCAAATGGAACTGCAGTGGGCTTGTGGGTCCATGCCTGTCTCACCCAGGATTCCTAGAGTAGCCTCTGGTTTAGGGGAAGATTTGCCACAGACGGGAGAGCTCCCTGCACAATTTTCTGGCTTAGTATTAATAACAAGATTCACTGGAGCAGAGCTACTTGGAGGATCCCACATTTCTGCTGATTCCCCAAGCCAAGAAATAAGAGCATCTATAGCACAGACTGATATGTGTCTGGATTTGTTAAACAAGATCATGTCCAAAGAGGCCTGGGTTCTATGCCCACTTCTACCCAAGTGATCACTCGGCCTGGATCTAGCTTAGGGTAGGGCTCTGGATGCTGCTACTCACCATCACCCTGAGCCCCAGCAACCCCTTGTCCAAGGCTGGGGCCAAGATTAGGATTGCTCAGCTTTGTCCTCCGCTGGGACTTGCAGCTTGCATTCTATACAGGCTCATTGTGGGCTTAAGGTGGACTTTTAGGCTTATATGGGACTAGGGACAGTTCCTTAGTCTCCCAAGGGAGGGGAGTAGCTCTTAGTCCTATCCATAGCTAATGTTAACTCTTCAGCCTCATGGAGATCCCGATGTGGCTCATCTACATGGCCAAGTCCTGGGATGGTTCCTCAGCCTCATTGAAGTCTTGGGATAGCACCTTGGCCTCATCTAGCACTTAGAGGGCCCTTGTCCTGGCCCTCAAACCAGGCTGTCTACCAACACTGAGAGTTAAGCTACCAGCCCTTAAGCTACTGCTCTTCCCAGAAGCCCAGGGCTAGGGATAGTTCCTCCCTCGGCCTCCACCTCAGCCCCTTCCTGGTCTGGGAGGAGCTCCTTATTGTCTTGGTCTTGAGGCTGGGCCAATTATGGCTCCTCAGTGGGAAGCTGGGAATAGATAAAAGCTGGAAGCTTCTTCCTGTTCATGGTCCTGCTGAATTGCTGTTGCTTCTCAGCCTGAGGTTTAGCTTGATCCTCCTTCCCTGCCCGGAGGACCAGAGAAGGTCCTCCTACTTTATGGGCCTCCGGAGCATGGGCAAAGAAAGGAGGCCAGGTTTTTCCTTAGAGTTGTACAGCTCAAGGAAATCCCTTGGGACCACCTACTAGCAGGGCCTCTTGTGGATGGAGGAGGCCTACATTCCTGCTGACTCCCCAAGCCAAGAAAAAAGAGCATCTACAGCACAGATTAGAGGGGCTTAGATGATAACTCTTATTTGTCTTTAGAGGCTGGGTGCTTGATTACATTGGCCCATATTCATCCCCCATCTCCAATGTGGAGGGTGCAAGTGATCCCAAACCGCATCTCAGGACTTTGGAAAATAGCTCAGGGATGCAGATATCTTCACATGACTGGGTTTTGATGGAGCATGTGAGAGGGCCATCAGAGAGATGACCCAATGTGGTCTTCCTGAGTCAGAGATCTCTGAATAAGTGGATAGAGATCCCAAGTCTGAGGTTTTTCATGTAGGAAGAAGGGTCCTTGAACAAAATGTTGAGACCTGAGGAAAAGGGAGATCCAGAAGGTGAAGTCCTTGACCTTGGGGACTTCAGCCCCAGACAGAAGGGGAAGTTCTGGGGCTAAAGATTTTGAGTAGTGGACAAAGTCTCAGATCCAAGGTTCCTGGACAAGAGAAGATGGGAGGGTCTGAAGTTCCTGGGTAGGTGAGGGGGAGGATCTTAAGCCAATGGGCAGGAGAACTTCCATAGGCGTGCCTCACCTCCACAGCTTTCTCAGGTTCACATGGCAGTAGCCTCTGGAAAATGGGAACGTGAAGACAAAGCTAGGCCAGAGGAGCACTGTGCACAGTACCAGCAAACATTCTGGGCTAAGGAGGGGAAGCAAAGCATAAGGCTCCTCTACTTGGCTGTGTGGCATTGGGGCCCAATCCCTCCTTTCATTTCCCTACTCCCCACCCCTATTCCCAACCTTGCCAGCCCCAGTCCTCCACCTGCTTTCCCTCACCAAGGGATCCACTATCTGAACACAGTCCACAGTCTCCACACTGCCCAATGGCCAGACCACAGGACTACACGGACTCTCATCTTCTCCAACCTCTGCAAGGGTCAGAGGTCAGAGCCTCACCACTTCTTCTACATGTGGCCTGCAGGAAATTGGACCTGGTGTAGGCCAGTATCCAAGGACCACTCCTGTTCTCCTTCCATACCCCGACTGTGCCTTCAGCCTACTCCTGGCTGCCTGAGACTGTTACAGTGGCTTTTTTTTTTTTTTTTTTTTTGAGACATTGTGTCACTCTTTTGCCTAGGCTAGAGTGCCGTGGCGTCAGCCTACCTCACAGCAACCTCAGACTCCTGGGCTTAAGCGATTCTTCTGCCTCAGCCCCCCGAGTAGATGGGACTACAGGAATGCGCCACCATGCCCGGCTAATTTTTTTCTATATATTTTTAGTTCCGATTAATTTCCCTCTATTTTTGGTAGAGACGGGGTCTTGCTCTTGCTCAGGCTGGTCTAGAACTCCTGAGCTCAAACAATCCTCCGCCTCGGCCTCCCAGAGTGCTAGGATTACAGGCGTGAGCCACCCCGTCCAGCCTACAGTGGCTTTCTAGTTGTTATCCCTGTGTCCTCAAATCTAACCTTGATTAACCAGAGCATTATAACAAACAAATCTGATCAAGTGCAGCACCTAGTCCAATGTTCAGGGTAAAGACCAGACTCCTAACAAACATATCCCTTCCTTTGTGTCTGGCCCTGCCTCTCTCCGGTCTTTTCTCCAGCCACTTTTTTTCTTTTGAGACAGAATCTGGCTCCGTCTCCCAGGCTGGACTGTAGGGGCCTGATCATAGCTCACTGTAGCCTTGAACTCTTGGGCTCAAGTGATCCTCTCACTTCAGCCTCCCCAGTAGCTAAAACTAAGGGTGTGTGCCACTATGCTCAATTTTTAAATCTTTCTGTGGCAATTGGGTCTTCCTTTGTTGACCAGGCTGGTCTTGAACTCTTGGCCTCAAGCAATCCTCCTTCCTCAGCCTCCCAAAGTGCTAGGATTTCAAGAATGAGCCACCACATACCAGGCCCACTCTTTTTGTGTGGCGATTGCCTGGCTATTTGTTCATTTCCCTGATTAGTATACAAGTTCCTTGAGGGCAGAGACCATGATTATTTGTATTTTTATATCCTTAGTATGTATCACAATGCCAGGCCCATAATAGGTTTAACAATTATTGTGGATGAAGAAACTGACTGGGATGAGAAGAAGAGATTAGCCTCTGAGCCTTAGAGATTCTCTGACTTTCTTCCCTTCTTCCCATAGGCCAGACTGACTGGTTAATCTAGACCTGAAATCGATGGAAGTCAGGTGGAGCTGAAGGAAGGACCAGGCCACCTGGGGCAGTAGGGGGGTAGGGGTGGGAAAGCCATTGAACTGAGGCCGTCTTGGGAGTTGGGGTGGGGGTGGAAGGAATCTATAGCTGGTACTACCCAGGGCCACCCAATCCCCAAATCAGGAGAGGAGCAGAGATGGGAACACCTGAGTCAATGAGGTTCCAGGGGAGGGATGGGCAGCAGGGGCTAATGGGAGTTGTGGGTTGAGGTCAAAGGACTGGAAGACTGAACCTCCTGCTGAATATGGCTGTCAGGGAACCTGTCCTTAGGAAGTATTCCACACTGTGCAGATGCACCAGGGTTTGGTTCACACTGACCTAGGTGGTCAGGAAAAGAGAGAGAGAGTTAGAAAGTGGGGACAAGGCAGCTCTAGACTCCCAGTTCCATAGGAAGCTACTCCAGGATGAAAGGCTTAGCAGCCTTACTGCCCTGAAAAGAAAAAAATCCTCGAAGTGGTTCCCCTAGGCCCCCACTCAGCCTCGTCTTAGGCACAGGCTCCCTCTGGTGGTTACTGCTGTCACTGCCACCTCCACCCCTTAGCCTCAAACATGCAGCGGTTTGCTCATTTCCCAACTACGAACGAAAGAAGCCTCCAGAGGTAGTAAATCGAGCTTTTCTGAGGATGAGAGAGAAGGAGGAGAGGAGGTCAGGAGAAAATTCAGACAGCAGAATAGTGGAGAAGAGAAAGGATCCTGGACTTGTACTAGGACAGTACCATCCAGAAGAAAGGCGCCCGGGCTGCCAAGATTTTTCCTCTCCAGGATTGAAGTCTGGTCCAGCTACCAGCCTGACTTGGATAATTTGGTCCAACTGGGGAGGAGGTTGAGGACACAGCAGAGTTTCCTGGGAGGGCACAGTGAGGTCACATTTAATATGAATTTTAAGGCTGGGCGCGGTGGCTCACGCCTGTAATCCTAGCCCTCTGAGAGGCTGAGGCAGACGAATTGTTTGAGCTCAGGAGTTCGAGACCAGCCTGAGCAAGAGCGAGACCCCGTCTCTACTAAAAAAATAGAAAGAAATTGTCTGGACAACTAAAAATATATAGAAAAAATTAGCCGGGCATGGTGGCACATGCCTGCACTCCCAGCTACTTGGGAGGCTGAGGCAGTAGGATCACTTGAGCCCAGGAGTCTGAGGTTGCTGTGAGCTAGGCTAATGCCACGGCACTCACTCTAGCCAGGGCAATAGAGTGAGACTCTGTCTCAAAAAAAAAAAAAAAAAATACCATATTTTAAATGTTTAAGAATTGTTTCCATAATTAAAAATATCAAGACAACTAAAAAAAAAAAGTACAGAGTATTCAGAAAAAGTATATTGTCCCATATTTAGACCTTCGCAGAGATCTGATATCCTCTTTAAAAAAAGTAAAGACCTTGCAGACACAATATCACAGATAAGAACCACGAAGGATAAAATGGATAGGTATGACCAGATAAAATTTTTTTAATTTCATAGATCGAAGACATTAAATATTAAAATATAAACCACAAATGGAAGAAATGATTGCAACATATTTGACAAGAAATAGGATGATGTCCTTAGCAAAGACCTCTTTACTCAAGAAAAAGACACACCACCAGAAAAGTAAGCAAATGAGACAAAAGGAGGAAAATGAATGATAAGTATATGAATATATAAGTAAGATCCAGCTTTATTAATCAAGAAGCACAAATTAAAATAAGTGTTTTCCATTAGATAAGACTTGTAAAATGAGCAGAAACCTTCTCACATACCATTGGTAAATAGATAATTTAACACGTTTCTGCAAGGAAATTTGGAAAACTTAAATCCAAATTTGAGTCACTTCTAGCACCAATCATCTCGATTCTATGAATATTTTGATCCTTTTGTAGTTCATAAGCATGATGATTGGGTGTTTATGCTTATGTATGAGATGTTCCTCCCTCAAACCTTGTTATGATGTTGGCACATTACCTATCTGACATGGGGGAAAAAAAGAATATTCTAAGCAAACCATCAGGAATGGATGTGAGGAAAGATGTAAACGGCATTATAATGGTGAAAAATTGGAAAGTACCTAAATATTCAAAACTAGGGAATTATTAAATACATTATGATAACCCAAGCAATGGAATACCACGTAACCACTTAGAGAAATGTGATGCACATATAACATGATATAGAGAAATATTCATGACATGTCATTAGACAAGAAAAGGAGGTACGAACAGGATACACAGCATGAATCCATTTTTGTGAGACAGATACATAAGACAGATTCAGTAGACAAAAGATAGATTTAGATAGAAAGAACTGAGAGATGCTACATCCTACTAGGAGAGAACACATCTTCACCTCTGCTTTCCTTGCAGAAGAATGTTCCATAAACTCTCCTGGTCTCTCTCCATCCCCTTTAACTCAGGCCATTTCAGGAAGGAGGAATTACTTAACTGGCTGTTAAGTCTGGGGAGAATAAACAAGTCTGGGGGTGCACTGCCCCCTCCTCATTCCCTGGAGCGACCTGGTTGCAGCGAGCACTTGGTCCCACTGTTCCTCCAGGTCAGGAGCCATCTGCCATCCCCCTATGTGACTCTCACACCAAATTACACCTCCAAGTTTTCCTTTTTCAGTAATAAAGAAGATGCCCTGGCCTCTATTTATATTCTTGGCCATATTTCTCTGCTTTGAGCCCAAATGGGGAAGTAGGGTGGAACTTATTGTTTTTCCTCAGAAATCCCAACATGTATCAGTCAGGGCTCTGGGCGAAAGCAGCAAAACCTTACTTGGTGAAATGAGGCAAAGCAGAATTTACTAAAAGAAGAAATAGAAGCTGAGCCTTGTGGCTCATGCCTGTAAGCCCAGCACTTTGGGAGGCCAAGTTCAGGAGGATCACTTGAGGCCAGGAGTTCAAGACCAGCCTGGGCAACACAGCAAGATCCTGTCTCTAAAAAAAATAATTAGCCAGGCACGGTGGTGCATGCCTGTAGTCCCAGCTACTCGGGAGGCTGAAGCAGGAGGATTGCTTAAACCCAGGAGCTCCAGGTTGTAGTGAGCTATGATGATGCCACTGCACTCTAGCCTAGGTGACAGAGCAAGATCTCAACTCAAAAAAACAAAAAAGGAGTGGAGATCCAGGTGTGGTGGCTCACATCTGTAGTCCTAGCTACTTGCGAGGCTGAACATAGGAGGATCACTTGAGGCTAGGAGCTCAAGACCAGCCTGGGCAACATAGCAAGACCCCCACGTCAAAAAAAAAAAAAAGAGCAGAGATGAGAAGATTGTTTTTAGATTAGACTGAAGACCAGAGATCAAGCTTAGGGAAGCTCAGAAAGCTGGATATTCAACAAGGGAGTCCCAGCCCGCAGCCTGGGTCAGCACATCACTTCTTCAATGTTCCTTCCAACTATTCCTTTCATTCTTGCATGAATTGTTCAAAATTGAAAGTTTGAAGAAAGGATGTCTAAATGCCAAAGGACACCTGCTCAGCCTCCATTCTCCACTCCCCTCTTCCAGATTTCCATGTATCCATTGCTCCTCCACTCATTATTTAGGGAGAATGGCTCCCACCACGCTGGACCCTGACTTAAGCCCATTGGCCCAGTCTGTTTCCCTGGTCATAGCCATTGGTCCATGAATGCGCAGGCCATCTTGGCTGGGTCAATCAGATGATGACTTAGAATCCCAGGGGGGCAACCTCTCTACATCTGTCCCTCTAGACATGGGCAGAGAAATATATGACTCTGGGGGTTGTTGGCTAATCTGAAATACAGCCAATGTCACAGAAGGCTAAACAGAAACCAAAAGAGAGTCACTCAATCAAATGAACCTGAAGCCACAATGGAGGCTGGGTAAGCCCAAATGATAAATGTGCACTAATTATGAAAAGAGGGAAAGAGTGGGACCAGATTCAGAAAACTTGGGCTTGGGGCCAGGCACAGTGGTTAACACCTTAATCCCAGCACTTTGTAAGCCTGAGTTTAGGAGGATCCCTTGAGGCCAAGAGTTCAAGACCAGTCTGGGCAACATAGTGAGACCCCATCTCCACAAAAATAATAGAAAGAAAGAAAACTTGGGCTTGGATCCTAGGCTACCACATTTTAACTGGGTCCTCTGGGCAAACGTAGCCTTTCTGAACCTCACTTTCCTAATGTCTAAAAGGGGGATAACAACAGCACCTCCTCCTAGGGTTAGTAGAGTTTGAAATAAGATAATCTGAGTAAAACACTTGGCACTGTGTGTGGCCTATAGTAACTGCTAGACATGTTGCTGCTTTTGTGTGCCAAAACCTATCCCCTCTTGCACCCCACTTCTAAGTCTCTTGGCCTCCCCCTTCTCTTGGTCCACTCAGCCCAGTTCCCACAGCAACGACTTGGGCCCACATTGGTCTTTGTTCTGTTTTCTCCAGGGTAAACTCACTCAGTGCGCATGCATCCGTGACCCAGAAACGCAGGCGAGGTGAGCTCCACAGGGCGAACGTTTGAACAGTGGGGATGAAAGCCGGTGGGTAAGTGCTTTCCCTCTCTTCTCCTGG
>CAUYSK010062013.1:0-18848 GCA_963575035.1 Avahi laniger | reverse complement strand
TCTGCACATGTGTGCTCATCGGTTAGGTGAAATTTAATAGTGAGTATATGTGGTGTTTGTTTTTTCATTCATTAGATACTTCACTTAGGATAATGGTCTTCAGTTCCATCCAAATTGTTGCAAAAGGCATTAATTCATCATTCATCATGGCTGAGTAGTATACCATATAGCATATTTTGTTAATACACTCAGGAATTGATGAACACTTGGGTTGATTCTGCATCTTTGCAATTTTGAATTGTACTACAAGAAACATTCATGTGTGGGTGTCTTTTTGATAAAACAATGCCTTTTCTGTTTGGGTAAATACCCAGTAGTGGGATTGCTAGATCAAATTATATGTCTCCTTTTGTTCTTTGAGGAATCTCCACCCTGTTTTCCAAGAGGCTGTACTAATTTGTGGTTCTAGCAACAGTGTATAAGCATTCCTTTCACTTTGTATCCACACCAGCAGTTATTGTTTTTAGACTTTTTATTAGAAGCCATTTTAACTGGGGTAAGGTGATATCTCATTGTGTTTTAATTTGCATTTCCCTGATGACCAGTGACATTGAGCATTTTTTCATTGGTCATTTGTCTATCTTATTTTGAAAATCTTCTGTTTATGTCTTTTGCTCACTTGTTAATGGGGCTGTTTGATTTTTTTTCTTGCTAATTTGCTTGAGTTCTTTGTAGACTCTGGTTATTAACCCTTTATCAGATGTATAGCTTGTGAATATTTTCTTCCATTCTGTAGGTTGTCTATTTGTTCTCTTGATTATTCCTTTAGCTGTGTAGAAGCTTTTTAATTTAATCAAGTAACATTTATTTATTTTTGTGGTTGCTGTGATTATCATTGGAGTCTTCTTCACAAATTTTTTGCCTAGGCCAATGTCTAGAAGAGTTTTTTCAACATTTTCTTCTAGAATTCTTATGATTTCATGCCTTACATTTAAATCTTTGATCTGTTTTGAATTAATTATTATGAGTGGTGAGAGATATAGATCCTATTTCATTTTTCACATGTGGCTATACAATTTTACCAGCACCATTTATTGAATAGGGCTTATTTTCCAGTGTATATTGATGTCTGCCTTGTCAAAGACCAGTTGGCTGTATGCGAATGGTTTTAAATCTGGGTTTTCTGTTCTGTTCTATTGGTCTATGTCTCTATTTTTGTGCCAATTCCATGCTCTTTTGTTTGTTATAGCCTTATAGTACAGTTTGAAGTTTGGTAATGTGTTGCCTCCGGATTTGTTCTTTTTGCTTAAGTTTCCTTTGACTATTCTGTCTCTCTTCTGCTTCCAAATAAAGTGTAAAATTATTTTCTCTAGATTTGTGAAACATGATCTTGGTATGTTGATGGAAATTGCATTGAATTTGTAAATAACTTTGGGTACTATGGACATTTTAACAATATTGATTCCTTCAATCCATGAGCATGATATGTTTTCCAATTTATTTGTGTTATCTGTGATTTCTTTCTTCACTGTTTCATAGTTCTCTTTGCAGAGATTTTTCATTTCCTTGGTTAAGTATATTCCTAGGCATTGTATTTTCTTTGTAGCTATTGTGAATGGTATTGAATCTTTTATTTGACTCTCAGCTCAATTGTTATTTGTTTATAGGAATGCTACTGATTTGTATACATTAATTTTGCAACCTAAAACTGTCCTGAATTTACTTATCAATTCTGGGAGTCTCTTGTTGAAATTTTTGGGGTCTTCTAGTTATAAGATCATAACATTGGCTAAAAACGATGATTTGGCCTCCTCTTTCCTGATTTGGATACCCCTTATTTCTTTCTTTTGCTTAATGACTCTGGCAACGACTTCCAGCACTATGTTGAATAGAAGTGATGACAGTGGGCATCCTTGGCTTCTTCCAGTTCTTCATGGAAATGCTTTCAACTTTTCCCCATTCCGTATGATGTTGGCTGTGGGTTTGCCATACATGGCTTTTATATTTTGAGATACATTTCTGCTATAGCTGGTGTGTTGAGGGTTTTTATCATGAAAGTATGATGAATTTTGTACCTTTTCTGCATCTATTGAGAAGGCTATATGGTCTTTGTTTTTGCTTCTGTTTATGTGGTGAATCGCATTTATTGATTTACACATTTTGAATCATCCTTGCATCCCTGGATATAAGCTCATGTGGTCCTAGGGGATACTTTTTTTGATGTTCAATTGAATTCAGCTTGCTAGTATTTTATTGAGGATTTTTCCATTGATATTCATATGGTATATTGGTACCAAGTTTTCTTTTTTTGTTTTATCCTTTCCTGGCATTGGTGACAAGGTAATACTAGTTTCATAGAGGCAGTTGGGAAGGATCCCCTCCTTATCAATGTTATGGAATATTTTCCATAGAATGGATACCAGCTCTTCTTTGTAGGCCTGGTAAAATTTTTCTGTGAATCCATCTGGGCTGGGGCTTTTTTTTTGGTTGAAAATTACTTATTACTGCTTCAAACTTATTGCTCATTATTGGTCTGTTTAGCAGTTCAATTTCTTCCTGATTGACTCTTAGGAGGTTGTGTGTTTCCAGGAACTTGCCCATTTCCTCTACATTTTCAAGTTTATGTGTGCGGAGATTTTCATAGTATTCACAGGTGATATTTTGTACTTCTGTGGTATCAGTTGTAATATTTTCTTTTTCATTTCAACTTGAGCTTATTTGGGTCCTTTCAGTTCTATTTCTGGTTAACCTAGCAAGAATCTATCAATTTTGTTTATCTTTTCAAAGAACCATCTTTTGGTTTCATTGATCTTTTGTATTTTTGTTTGTTTGTTTTTCATTTCATTTAGTTATGCTATGATTTTAGTTATTACTTTTTTTCGGTGACTTTGGGTTTGGTTTTCTCTTCCTTTTCTAATTCCTTGAGATGTGTCATTACATTGTTAATTTGTGATCTTTCATTGTTTTCGATGTAGATATTTAAGACTATGAATTTTCCCCCTAGAACTCCTTTAACTGAATCCTATAAATTTTGTTAGCTTGTGTCCCCTTTGTTGTTCGGTTTGAGAAATTTTTTGATTTCCATCGTAATTTCATTTTTGACCCAATAATCATTCAGCAGCAGGTTGTTTAAATTCCCTGACTTTGTGTAGAACTGAGTGTTTCTCTTGGAGTTGATTTTATTCCACTGTGCTCTGAGAAAATACATGGTATAATTTCTATTTTAAATTTGTTTAGAGTTGTTTTCTGGCCTAAGATATGATGAAGCTTGGAGAATGTGCCACGTGATGAGAAGAAGGTATATTTGGTAGTTTTGGGGTAAAATGTTATGTTAATGTCTGTTAGGACCGTTTGTACTAGGGTCCCATTTAAGTCTAGTGTGCCTTTATTTATTTTCTGATTGAATGATCTATCCAGTTCTGTGAGTAGAGTGTTGATGTTCCCTGCAATTATGATGCTGCTGTTTCTCTCTTTGCTTAGATCTAGTAGGTTTGGTTTGTGAACCTAGGTGCTTCTGTGTTAGGTGCATAGATATTTAAGATTGTTATGTCTTCTTGTTGAATTGCTCTCTTTACCATTATATAATGGCCATCTTTGTGTTTCTTTACTATTGCTGATTTAAAGTCACTAATAGTATCTTATATGGGAATTTTATCTTATATCTTATATGGGAATTTTATCTTATATGGGAATGACTACACCAGCTTTGTTTTGGTTTCCAATCATATGAAATTTCTTTTTTTTTCCGTCCCTTCTTCTTTAGTCTGAATGAGTCCCTGTGGGTTAGATGTGTTTCCTGGAGATAACAGATAGTTGGGTTACATTTTTTTTTGCATCCATTCAGCCAGACTGTATCTCTTGAATGGAGCATTCAGACCACTCACATTGATTGATAGAGTTAATATGTGGGATGATGTTTTGTTCATTCTGTTGTGCAGTACCTTATTGCTTCATTCCATTGAGCTTCCTTACAATCTATATTTGGAATTCTTTATCTGTCATTTCAATATTTTCATTTTGGTTAGTATCCATTACTAGAAAGCTGGTGTTCCTTTTTGGGGGTGTTCTTTTGCTCTGACTTTCCATCCTTCTGGAGTTCTTTAACTAATTCCTTCTCATCTGGAGTAGCTGTCACTTCTTATTTTTGGATTTTATTTTGTTTATATGGAACTTTCTTTTTCCCCTCACTTGTGAGTGTGTGTCCATATTAAATGTTGGGTAGGAACCTTTGACTTTGCTTGGGGGTACTTTGATGATTATCTAGGCTCTGGATGAATGTCTTGGCTATATTAATAGATACCCTTACTATGGTGGTACAAGAAGGCTAGTACAGGGTAGGCTGTTGCAGTGGTGAACAATGTGTGTGGACAGATTGCATGTCTCTCTTTGATGAGAAAGAATGAAGGTCTTTGAAATCTTTTCTCTTTTCCCAGCCTCGTGGTCTTATTAATAGTGTGAATTGTATTGGCATGCACAGTTTAATCTCTGAGACAGTAGATGGTGGTTGTGGATAAGAATCAACCACACCGTGTAGGATTAGGTCAGTAAATGCTACAAAGGGCTTTGCAAATTAACCTGCCTGTCAGTACATGGCACTTGCCAGGAGAAACAAGCTGCAGTGTTATTTTTGGGACCTGTGATGGGCTCTAGCCCCTCAGGAGAAGTACTCAAATGCCCCAGGTGGTGGGTGGTGCCCTGGAACGTCCAGGTGAGTCCTTATTCTCTACAACAGCAGAAGCAGGTGGGGGAGTAAGTTTGAGTGGGGCTGGTTGTGTGAGCCTGCCTTCAGGCTCCGCAGAAGCTGGTAGGATAGCTGTTTCCACAGAGGTCAAATGTCCACTCCCAATCTTCTGGGGAAAGCAATAGGGAGGGGCTGAATTGGCCCCACCCAGCCATAATGTCTACTTGTGGGTGCACGGCTGTCTGATATTCACAATCTGACTGTCAGTAGTGGTTTTTGCTCTTCTTCCCCCAACCCATGCTCTGAGGTCTCCCTCCAGGGTCTGCCAGAATGCAGGAGTTTAAGCTAGCTGAGCTCCCCAGGATGGTGTGGTGGAGTGGGAGCTTCCCTGTCCAGGATGCTGCCCTGGGCTGAGAGGGTGGCCTTCCTGTGGGAAGAGTAGTGCTCTGCGAGTGTGCTGTAGTTGGGACTCACACTATGCTCTTTTCAGTTCTGCCCACATGGGCTCCTTCACGTCCTGAGATTAATTCACGAATATTCCCTCCATGCGCCCAAAGAACATGATTGAGTCCTGGGGGTATGGGTTCTGTCCCGCCAGCCTGTCCATGGGTCCCCAAAGATCAATCATTGACCATGCCAGGGAGGAGTGTGCTGATCCTAAGTTGCCTATGGAGTGCTCAAGCAGGTTTGATGTCCCTCCACTTCAGGGTATTCCCTGCTTTGGTGGAACAGCCAGGCAAGCAGCACCAGGAAGGGCCAATGATCAGGGAGCTTACAGTCTAGGCATCCCTTAGTCTGCTGGAGGACTTTAAGAAGAAATGTTTGAGCGCCACTCTCTGTGGAGTCCCTGTTGTGGTGGATACATGAACATAGGGGAAGGGGGGACAAACAGTCTGAATGGAGGAAAGCCAGCACTCTGGTCATCTCTGTCCCTCTCTCCTGAAGGCAGCCCACCTGGAATGTCCAGACTCTGGGGTCATGCAGATTCCCCAGGATCCATTGACCCCCTGTGGCTCCTGCAATCTGGTCTATAGTTGGGAAATATTTTTTATGGGAATGAGCAAGATGAACACTGAGGGACTGCAGGCCCCTGGGAAGGACAAAGGGACACAGTGGGTAGAGAAGCAATATGACATCTGCCATCTTGGCTCAGGACTGTGGTAATGGGAAGTGACCCAAATGGGCTGGCAGCCTGGTACCTTGTCCTCAAGAAACTCCCAGTTCACTGGCAGCAGCAGTTTTGTGCTCCTGTGGGTAGAAATGCTCTCTTGCAGCGCAGGAGCCTTCAGACTGCCAGAGATATGAGGTGGGAGAAACAAAACACTCCATCTATCCTTTTTTGCTGTGCTCCAAGCCTCTCAAGGGTTGACCCCTGCTGATATCTTGCTCCTTCATATTCTGCTCTGCAACATCTTTCTGTGGAATTTCTTGTAGGTTCTGGCACTTTTCCCTCAGAATTACACCTAATCTATATTTGTTTGTTATTTCTCTTTCATCTAAAACTTTTCCTTCTTTCTAAGATGATCTGGCAGCTTGTGTCTCTGGTCACCCATCCTGGCTCAACGCCCTTCAGTGTTAATTGCTATTTAAAATTTAGATCAAATTCTTGGGTGAAACCATGTGAACATAGAGTATTTTTTGTCAGATTTTTAATTACAAATGAAATTTTTTTTGATTGTTACAGAATCTATCTGCATTGTCTATTTTGTCTTTGCTTAGTTTTGGTAGTTTGTAATTTTTTAGGAATTAATTCTTTCATTCATTTTAAGTTGTTGAATTTATGAGTGTCAGATTAGTTAGAATATTCTTTTATTATGTTCCTAAAGGCTACAAGATCTGTAGTCATATCCCCTCTTTAATTTCTGGTAATGATGCTTTCTTATTTGCTTTTTCACGTTTCTCAATTTTGCTAGAGGTTTATCAATTTTATTAATTTTTAAAAGAACCAGATTTCTTTCATTGATTCTCTATACAGCCCTCCCTTGTCATCCACAAAAATTGGTTCCAGAACACCCTAAAGGATACCAAAATCTGCAGATGCTAAAGTACCTTATATAAATGCCATAGTATTTGCCCACGTCCTATGCACATCCTCCCATATACTTTAAGTCATCTCTAGATTACTTATAATACTTAATAAAATGTGAATGATATGTAAATAGTTGTATTTTTCTTTGCATTTTTTATTGTTATACTGTCATTTTTTATTTTTTCCTCAAATATTTTCAGCTTGAGGTTGGCGGAATTGCAGTCTGTTGAATCCATGGATGAAGAACCCAGGGATGCAGAGGGTGACTGTGCTGCTTTCCTGTTTTCAGCTGTACCAATTTCTTCTCTTCTCCTGTCTCTGTTATTGCCTTCTTCCTGCTAGCTTTGGTTTGGTTTTGCTCTTCTTTTCCCATTTTTTTGAGGTAAGATTAGGTCTTTCTTTCTTTCTAATATAAGCAATAAATGGTATAAATTTCCCTCTCAGCCCTGCTTTAGCTGTGTCCCACATATTTTGATAGATCTTCATTTTCATTCACCTTGATATGATTTATTATTTCCTTTGACCATGCATTTTTCGCCCAAGGATCGTTTACAAGTGCATTGTCTAATTTTGTTTGAAGAATGTCATATTGTCATTGATTTCTAGTTTGTTTTAACATGATTAGGAAACACAGTTTGTATGATTTAAATTTTTTTAAGTTTATTGGGGTTTGTTTTACGATAATTTTGTTTTGCACTTTTTCAGCTAAATTTTTCTTCCATAATTTTCTGATGTTGCATCACTATAGTTTTCAACATTTTAAGGGAACAGGAGAAAATATAAGAAACATAAGGAATATTTTTTTAATGAGAAAGGGATAAAAAAAGAGAACTTACAAATAAGGATTTTTTTTTCAAAAATGTTGATCATTATTTTTTAAATTGTTAGAAAATAATCTTTTCTACCAATAAAATGTAGTTTCTTATCTCTTTTTTCTTTTTAATTGTAAAACATTCATAACATAAAAGTTAACATTTTAACCATTTTTAAGTGTACAGTTCCATAACATTAAGTGCATTGATGCTGTTGTTTTACCATCACTGTTATTATACTGATTTAAAGAGTAATAAATTTTGGGAAGAAAAGACTGCACTTGAACTCAAATAAGCTTTCCAATAAACTGTATTCTGTAAATTAGAAATCTTATCTTGCTTCACAGTGGGAAATAGCAGCTGACTGCGTGAGAGATTTTTAATTGAATGGATGAAGACATTATTTCATTTTTTGAAATTACCATAACCTAAGGTCTTTGATGAGATTATTTTAGTTTAAAGAAAATTCGGTAATAATGTAAATTCCTCTGTCATTTTTAATTGTGTAATAGGTATGGTCTTTCATATCATTTGTGAAACTTATTTTAATTACCCATTTTCTCCCATTAACTTCATTTATTTTGAAAGAATGTTTTGTCACATAACTTTGCTTCAAACAGTCATTGTCAGCAGTAAAATGATCAAGGAATTTAGGATAGCAATCCTGCATTGTCATCATATTGATTTCAATTGCTCAGTTATCTTGTGAGTTTTCTAAATGTAATTAACATCATCATTTCTTAATCAATTACTGTACCTTTCTTTTATTTTTTGTTCTAACTTCCTCCCCAATTAATATTAGTACTAGGAGCTAGTATTTAATCTTGTCTATAAGCAGATAAAGAGTGAGCCATGATTTTATACTTTTTCTTATTTTATTATGTCTCATTTTGTTACTCTCACATACTTAAAACTTTACCTAGACATAAACACTGAAAGGAAAATTGAGATAGTTGCATGAATAATTTAAAAATATACACATACATACCCACGAATTTAGAGATGAAATTAATATCGTATATATCTTGTTGGGGGTGGGTAAAGTCTAAACTTCTTGAGCCCTTTCAAATGTCAAGGTTTATCCTCATTCAAAAATCTTCACAACAATCTTACGAACTAGATATTATCATTTCTGTTTTGTGGATGCATAAGCAAAGGTTCACAAAAGTAAAGTAAATTGTCAAATGTCCTTTAGTTGTGAGAGAAACAGTTAGTAGTTAATTCATGTTTGTCTCATTATGTTGTCCAGTCTCTTTGCAAAACAATCCATGTCTATAACTACAGTAAAATAATGGCAAAATCATGTGAAAAAGGAAAGCTTGTTCAATTGTATAATTCATATCATATGTAACAAAGTGGTTTAGTTGCTCAAAAGAAGTATATGTAGCAAAAACGAATTTCTTCCCCAAAATTGACTCCCTCTCTCTTTTTTTTCACGCCTGCACACTCTCTCTCTCTCACAGGCAGACACACACACACACACACACACACATCTGCATGTGCCTGCACACACACCTTTTTATATGTAACGGCATGCTTTGTTAGCATTTTGTTGTAGAGAATTAGTTTGTCCTTTGTCCTGACGTGCTAGTTTTCTTCATATAAGTACATTTCATTAGTTGCAAATAGACGAAAAGACAGTTTGTTGTCCCTGCTCCCTGTGGCTACAAGTTGTCAGATGTTTTTTGTTGTTGCTGTTATCATTTGTTTTTTCTTTAGGTGAACTCTCCTTCGTTTCAGAGTTAAGGAATCAGACTTTATGTTAATAGTATAGAAAGGGGATTGGTAGGCAGAGATAGGTCCACTCAGAACAAAAACTCTTTCTGGTCTTTTTGTTTGAAAGTTTCTTAAATCCTTGGATAGATAAGGCAAGAGAAATAAAGTGGATTATATATTAAAGATGTGAGGTCTTCACCCCAGGAACTGGTAGATTTCCCAGAGAGTAGACAAGAGGGCAGTTGGATAACTTGAGTGGTAGAAACATGAGCTGTGCTTGAATGAAGTATTCTGAGAGACGGCAAAATCTCCTTCTTATATGATTGTCTCTAATATAATCTTTGGCTCTGGAAAATGTGCAAAAGTCCGATTGCTGAGTTTGGCTCCAAATGAGAATGGGCCACATTGAATGAATGTTTAGTAAGATCAGTCCTTGCAATAAAGTTCAAAACCCTAGGTTCCTTCCCGGTTTTCTTTACCACTTTGGGCTCATGACCCAGTACCACTGAAGTGAGAGAGAGAAAACATTCAGCAAAGCTCGGATTAAAATTCTCGCCAACCTTAGAAAGTGGAGTCCTTTAATAGAATTCGATTTCCATTTAAAAAAGATAAATCAGCATCACATTTATCATACTGTTTACGTATTCTTATAATGAAAAAGCTTAGGCATCAAATAGCACAAAATGAATTCTTTCCTATAAAAACATGTAGGATGACAAAATTAAAAAAGCATCTACAATGATAAAAATTGAAATAGAGTCACTATTCAAAGTAGAAACTGAAAGTCAATTTCAATTACTTTAAAAACAAATCCCATCCATTTATTTAAGCTCGAAAAGGCAAAAATTCTGGGGCAGTCGCAGTGTGACACTTAGCCCTGCGAGCCAGAGAGATGTGCTAAAAGTTTTATTATATACATTCTACTAAGTACCATTATGTAAACGAAAACATGTGATCCTGCCTTTATGAAATGTGAGGTCCCACATGACTTTTTTGCACAAGACAGTGTTGTCAGTTCCATGTAAGATCATTTCCTAAGATAAATGTACATTCCCCCCGAGGTAAATATGCTCTTTCCCATTTCACAGAAAGAGGCAGCCAGTATTAAATGAAGCTCCTACCTTTCCACTGCAGTTATTAATTCAAATGTTCACTGTTATTAGTCCAGCTACCCCAACACTACTTTAAACATGACTCAATGTTCATTGTCTAAGTTCCATTTCAGTTGCCACCTTTAATTTGCTAACGCTGTATTTAACTTCTTTTTTGAGATTTTCACTTGGTAATAAAACAATATTTCTAGTTTGTCTCTACTTCCTTAATTTTAACATCTACTTTAGCAGATTTCATCTGGCAAGCAATACGTACAGCTTTCTATAAGGTTAATTCTGGCCCAAATAGTAATCGCTTCCATGTGCATGTCATATTCTTCCTGAGCTGCTCACAAACAATTTCATCAGAATTATTTCCATGTTGGCGTGTAATTGAAGAAAAAGTATATCTACTTGTGGATCCTTTTTCTCTATATATTAATTGATCCAGAGTATTTCAGTTGTGTTTGGTATTTTGGCGTAGTTTTATGCAATTTATTATTGAACTAAATAATCTTATAACTGTAAAAGAAAACACTATCCTATCTTATAAATTAGGATGCAAAATATGAGAAAAAATTATTATTTATCATTTATGTTATTATGTACTGAGTATGTGTGGTACTAGCCAAATGTATGATGGGACTACTTGACGAAATGAAGGAAGATGTGGTACATTAATTAAAATGATGGAGGTTGAAATTCGTTATAGCGATGAACAGAGTTTCATCGAATCTGTACTCTTTTCAGTAGCTCCTCAACAAGAGGATGTTTTCTTTCTCTGAAAGACAGAAAGAGGAATATTTATCCATTCCCCACACCCACTGCCTTCATATGACAAGTCAGAATGCTAAAGTGGATAAAGAACAGAAAAACCACGGAGGATTGCCATTGGAAGTGAACATGTACCACATGTTCTAGTTAGCTTGTCAGAAAAGAAAAAAAGAAATATCTTTCTTAAGTTGTAGGAATGTAGGGAAATAAATAACCATAGCTATGGAAATATAGCTAACTGGAATAAAAGCAGTGAGTAATTGTAGACATAGATACTAAGAATACTTTGCAATTAGTATAATTGCTCTGACACAACAAAGTGAGGATCAACATAGAATGAAAGTAGTGCAAGAAACTGAAGAAATCCGTCAACCAGGTAGGAAATAGATGAGGTTGTACATTGTGTCTGGGTTGTACTGAAAAGGAGTCGATAGTTTTAGTACCTGAACTCTGCTTTTCCTTATTTTTAGAGATGAAAGATATTATGCATAGATATAATCTATTATGTCTTCTAGGAATTTCCTTTCGCCTTTATTCCAACTTCCTGCCTTTGTGGAGTGCCTTGATTTATACCTTAAAGTTCACTTCCGATAGGCTAGGATAATAAATCATTATCATTTCATTCTAAATGCATGAGAGGCACCAGGCATAAATTAAATTAAACTTTTCCCAATAGTCTATTCACCAATACTAAAAAATCTAATGCCTGTTTTTTTTGTTGTTGTTGTTTTGTTTTCCCCACGTTCTTCTTAACCAAGACAAAAAAAAAAAAAAAAGCTTGGAAAGATTTATTGCCATTTATCTCTGGAAAGAGTCCAAGGTTAGTTTTTGCTCCCTGTCTTAGAGAAAGGAACATAACTGTAATTTTCTTAATTATGTGAGGTGTCACTAGTAAAAAGGTGGCAGCACTAGCTCAGTGTCCTGTGGGAACATCAGCATCTGCAAGAGTTTGCACGCTTCTTGAGTTAGTGAGCTTCTCAGCGGGTGTGGGCGTGGGGGAGCTAGGTTTTTATTCTATTTTGGATCTGAGAGAATGTTTCAAACCTACCCGTGGCATTCTGAAAATGCCTTACCAATCACCTAAGCATTGTTGTGTAATTTTAAGATGTGCCAAAAGAATGTTGACAAGATAGATTTTAGACAAGCAGATTTGACAATGGAATTCAAAGTAGAGGAATACAAATCTTTTTTTGTTGTTATTTACAATACCACAATTTTTATGGTTGTTCATAAAAGGATACATATGGTTAACTCCACATATGGCGTTTGAAAATATACTGTGGAAGGCGCAGGTATTTTTAAAAATAACTTTTTAATAATGAAAAAAGAAGAACAAATATATTTCATGCTCCATTCTTTTCTTATAAATGATTCGTTGTTACTAGGTAGAGTTACTGAAGGGCAAGGACATAGAAATTTCGATAAGCTTGTCTTCAGTTCAAAAGAAAGAAACATAATATGAATACACTTTTAAGCACTTGTCTTTCCATTCATTATCAAACTGCAGCAAATACAGAATTCTGCTTTAAACTTAAGTAATACTTGGGAAGAAAAGTAAGTATATCTACTATATTTTTATATATAGATACATATATATATATATATATATATATATATATATATCTTTGGGTTTGCTTTTATGGGGATGGGAGAAAGTGGAACATGTTTGCAAGTTTGGAAAGGTGAGAATAAAGAGGCATGAAAACTGTGTAGAGTTAGGTGAAAACTGATGGATCATGGACTCAGAGGAGGTGGAAAGGAAAGGTCCCTCAGTTTGAAGTGTTTTTTCACTGTAAAAAATAGATAACATGTCTGCAATGGGTTAAGCAAATAGAGATTTATTTTTCTTATGTAGCAAGAATTCTTGAGGTAGAAGATTACACCCCCTGTTCAGTAGCTCAGTAACAGGAGGACCAAAGTCTTTCTCACATGACAATAATGGCTGTGGAATCCTAGACATCATGTTGATACTGAAGGCAGGAAGAAGGAGACAGCCGTACCTGCACCCCGGCCCTTTGATTCACGGAATGCAAAGTAGAATTCAAATTAAGTGAAATTGATCAGACTGGCATATATAGGGACACCATGCTCATTGTCCTGGGCTTGCCACAAAATTAAATCTAGGTTAACATAAAGGAAGGAGGGAAGAATAATGGGCAGAAAAATAACTGAATCTCTAATTAGCTGTATTAAGGTGGAATACATGTGGAAATGAGTAGACTGGAATAATTGGTAGGAACCTCTTCCCCCAAGATAGAAAGGAAGGAGAAATGGTAGATGCAAATGCTGATCTATTTATTGGTTAAGGGGTGGGTTTTGAGATATGGATAAAGAAAAATCAAGAAAAAAAGTGTTTGAGAGAAATGTGTACAACTTAATTCTCAATGTTGGCCTGAGATCATTCAGTTCAAGACCATTAGATTTTCTTTAGTAATTGCAGGTACATCGAATCTGACAACTTTTTGTCCCGCTGTCAGCTCTACAAACTCCTTTTCATCTGTGTGAAAGAACAAAGAATTCCTTCATTCTGTAAACAGTTCAAACATTTCCCTGAAAATGATATGATATTGATTTTCTGCAAATGTTACGATTTCCATGCAGGATTTCTTAATCTCAGCACTATCAATATTTTGGTTGAATAACTCTTTATTGCGGGGCCTGTTCGGTACACTGCAGTAAGTTTCACAGCATTCCTGGCCTCTAGCAGCGTCGTTGGCCTACACCCACTGGATGGCAGCAACAACTTCCACTCCCCAGTTGTGACAATCGAAAATGTCTCCAGACAATTGCCAAATTTCCTCCAGAAGGCAAAATGCCTTATGTTGAGAAACATTTTGTATATATTACACACACACACACACACACACACACACACACACACTAGTGCATTCTGGGTCAGCAGCAAAGGAATCACCTGAATGCTTCAGGTGCATCAGAATATGAATTTCAACAAGATCTCCAAGAAATTTGTATGCATATTAAAGTTTCATAAACACTGATCTATAATATGCCAATAGACCTTTCACTGTTCTTCTTCCATCCAATTTCCAACTTGTCTAGCCCATTTGACAGACTGCTATCAGACTAATCCACAAGTAACTTCTCAGTGCCCTCAGAATAAAACTCAGTTTTTGAGGCTTGTCATGATTAAGATTCTGAAGAAATTTTTAGTACAATTCCATAAATAACTCAGTAAATAACTCTCATCTGATCAAACTCTATTTGTGCCCCGTATGTTCAAGTAGCCTATTGAAATGATATCTATTAATACAATTGAAGGTAATGCAACAAAAATGCTACCTCTTCCACGAAACCTTCCATTTTATTTATACTTAAACTCCCTCCACTCACATGATTATTTTGTGCCTGTGTGTGCTAGAAGACAAAACAGAGTATTTAAGTTAATACCTAGAGTTAAAATATGATTTTGTCACTGGATGTGATCTTTGGCAAGGTAATCGGCTCCCTAAGCCTCTATTGCCACAGTGGTAAATTGGATTGACTGTAAGTACTTTCATCATGAATTATTTTGACAATCAAATGAGATAATGCATCTAAGGATTGGCATATAGAAAGAACAATGACTGTCACTATAAATGGTAATAATAAAAATAACATAATAATCCATACACTTTCTTAAAAATTAATACAGACATATATAAAGTAAAAAGTAATGCATTTTATATTGCCCCATTTCATTCAACAGCAGAAATCACTATGAAATATTAATATTAACCACCACTTACATATTAATTTAGAAGTGTCTAATTCATTTTTATATCTTCATGTATTATTTATACTAGCACGTCCAGCAAACAGAATGAGCAATTAATAAATACTTGGTGTTGAATGAATTTAAGTACATGGTTTAATTTTACTACCATAAAATTAGAGCATGGAAATATTAATTTATGTCTGATTGCTTTCTGTATCCTTATTGTAACAAAAATAGTGCCTGGACATAGTAGAAGCTCAATAAATACCCGTTGACTATATATGTGATTGACTAATTGGTTAACTGTGGAGAGATATTTAAATTAATGAGTGCTCAAAACCCAAAGGGAAATTCCGTCTTGGAAAAATCAGTGTATTTATGTTTATTTCTCACTCTTTACTCCTTCCAATGATAAGAAATACGTTTTTCCTACAACTAGGTAGTTTATATTACAAACTTGACAAAATATTTTTCTTTAGCCATCTGCTTTCCCATTTACTACAAATGGGAACTTAATATTCCAGTATAAACAGTCATCTTGAAGAGAACTATTTGCATTCCCAAATGTTCTTCTCCTGTTACAGATCCCAAGTAAATCACCTTCCTCTCAAAGATGCACACGTTATAGATAATATGTCATAATTATTTTCATCTTGAAGAATCACTTGCTATTTACCAGTTGATAGGATATTATTTAACTTTTCCCAGTTGGAAATGTCAGTCAGCACTTGCTCTAGCATTATGTGAGAATGTATAATGACTTTCTATTAAAGACAGATAATTTTGAGGTCTGCTTCAAAGTACATCATTATTTTCATCTTTTAAAAGCTAACTACATTGTTGTTTTCAAGAATCGTTGATGGAACCGGTTTTTTAGATGCAAAAAAAAAAATGCCTATAATTATTCTACTTAGAAAATAAGCTATTTCCTTTAGTTGCGTTTAGCACCTGAATTCAAAGCATTATATTCTTTCCAGGCATTAAATAAATTATATTCACAGAGCTAAAGAGTTTCAGCCTCATCAGAACAGACAGACGGTTCCAAAGGGAAATAGGTAGCAGCTCCTTGGTTTCATCTCTAAAGCGATGGCCATTTTCTCTTTAGGAGTAACGCCCGGGCCCAGTTGTGTAAGAAAAAGATGAAACAGAAGAGTTTTCTTCCTCTTTTCCCCACTTTGGCTCCAAACCAAACTCTGCCAATCACAACCGTTTTTAGCTTTCCTTAAACCTGGCGTATCTGCCTATTTCTGCTGCTCAGTTTCTCTGCCTTGAAACCCTTTCTTCCTTTGCTTCCAGTTCAGCATCTGCTCCTGGGTTCTGCTTGCATCGCTGGCTGTTACTGCTCTTTCTCTTTACTCCGTTCGCTTTACTCCAACCATCACCCTGGGGCTGAGTCCTTAGACGATGTTTCTTTTCTGCCAATGGACAAATGCACACACTGATGACTCTTCAGTATATTTCTTGAGCTCAGGTTTCTATCCTGAACTCCAGATATGTAAATTTCCTACTCTACATTCCTGCCTGAGTTTCTGATAGGTGTCTCAAAATGACCTTGCCACGATCATTTTGAGACACCTATCAGAAACTGATCCTCCTCCCTAAACCCTCGCCTTTCACAATCTTACCAATCTCAATTATTGGCAAGTCCGTACTTTTCTATGCTAAGACCCAAATTCTACGAAGCATTTTCGACTCTTTCTTTCATATTTCAAATCCAATCCATCATTTAATCTGTGGCTTCTATCTTCAAAATACATCTCGCCACCTCTACTTTGTCATGTTTTCAACAGTACTACGGCTATTAGCCTGGGCCGAACCTTTATTATTCTTGCTAATACTATTAGTACAATAGCCTTCTTACTGGTCTCATTTCTCTGCCACCTTTGGCTGCCATCTGTTCTCAAAGGGGCAGCTAGTGTAATTCTGTTTAAAGAGAAGAGATCATGCCAGACCTTGTCACATCTGTTCAAATGCAACAATGACTTCCCATCTCACAATAAGGAAATGCCTGGGATGATCTTTCCCCAGATAGCCACATGGCTGGCTCCCTCTCTCCTCCAGCCCTCTCAGGGAAACTTTGCCTAACGATGCAATTGAATATTACAAGCCTCTCCAAGCTTCTGGACTTATTTACCTCCATGGCACTTATTGCTACCTAATCGATTATATCAGCAGTGCTCAAAACAAAAGGGCCAGGCTAGCAGCAATCTCCTTACCTGTTAACTCCTTAGAAATGGAAATTCTCAGTATTCATTCCATGCCCACTGAATCAAAAATGCAAGGAATGAGGATCAGTCATCTGTGATTTAATGAGCCTTTCAGGTGACTTTGATGCATGCTAAAGTTTAAGAACTACTGTACTATGTCTTTTATTAATTTATTTTATTATATATGTAGTTATAGTATATTTCATCATATAGCATATTAACATATGATTTACATTATTCATATTTATGTATAGTATATATTTTTATTATGTCTCCTTCCTCAAAAGTGAAAATATCATAAAAGAGCGATTTTTAAAATTATTTTGTTTACTGCTTTTCCCAAAGCATCTGGGACAGTGACTGGCCCGTTGTACGTGCTGTAGAAATCTTGTTAAATGAATAAGTGAATGTAAAACTTTACACATCCCTGTTCCTGTTTCTGTTATTTTTTTCTGCCTAAAATACCTTTGCCTGATTAGCCGTTTTCCCGCACCTAACGCATGTAATATCTATATTCTCCTTGATATCCCGCTACTTTCCTTCTGCAGCTCTCTCTTTAATAGGAACTTTGCTATTTGCCAATGGAAGATTTTATGTCGTTATGTATAATATTAATAACACAATGCATATATTTAATTTATCTGTTTGTATGTGTACTTTTCCCAATACAAAATAAAGTCTTTGAGGGTAGGGTTTCTTTATCCATGCTTAGACCTTCCCACAGTACAGAATACAGAATATGTCTTCAATCAATATTTCTGAAATTACCGAATTGAATTTGAAAGATTATTATCAAAGCAGTGTAACAATTGAATACAATTCAAATTAGCTTAAGAAAAACATCTTTATTGTTGTCAGGATCTACGATGTTCAGGAAACCCAAGGGTAAGAAGGAAGCCAGGCTTCAGGAGGGTCCTGGGTCAAGAATTAGCAGCCTTCCTGAAACAAAACAGCTGCCTTCTCAGTGGTGATGGATCTGAGCTTGTATGCTCTTTACAGACAGGTGTCCTGTCTTTTCCATTTGGATGGGGACAAATAAGACGAGGCCTGTGAGTTCCCCATTCCAAGGGCAAAATGAAGACTTAACTGGCATCATGGTATCTCTTTTTCAATTTTCCAGGAATCTGATTGGTCTGCTTCAGTTAGGGACTCAGCCCTGATAATATGAACTGTACGCCTACAGCTTATTCTCTGAGAATGGTGGGAGGAATGACAGGCAACCTAACACAGTTTTTGCCTGTATATGCACACATACAATTAAATGCATATATACTCATATATAAAATTGAATAATATTATATTTGAGATAAGATTTAACATTGGTGTTATTACTGTGATATTCAGTATATAATCACTGAAACAAACAGAAGAGAATTTATAATTTTAGCCTAGATGTTAACATTTTTGAATACATGAATTATGATCTAAAATCTTTACAAAAATCATCTATAGATGAATATGTACTGTTTGAAATTTTCCATTAACCAACCAAGTCTAACTTGATGCACATATCTGTCCAATCTAACTGCAAAGAAAAACGTAGATTGCTTCCTCTTCCTCTACATGTAATACAGGACATTTAAGGAAAAGCGATCCTGGCAGTGCTCTCATTCATGGAGCAAATGCTTGTTGATTATTAATAATGTTGGCTGTGTTGAGCAAGAGCCAATGTGTCTGCGCTCAAATAACCTGCACCTTGCGCATGGGTAATAAAATAAAGAAGGAGTAACTATAATATATGGTTGAAAGACTGTATGTTTTGAAAAGCACTAGAAGATAAAATATTGGTCACATCATTATGATAGTCTTTGGGGTAAGAGAAAAATCTCACAACACCTGTATATTTTGTCATCTTTCATATGTAGAGAAAATGGACTTCTTTA
>CAUYSK010062009.1:0-37322 GCA_963575035.1 Avahi laniger | reverse complement strand
AAGCAATCCTTCTGCCTCAGCCTCCCGAGTAGCTGGAACTACAAGCATGTGCCACCATGCCCAGCTAATTTTTTTCTATATATTTTTAGTTGTCCAATTAATTTCTTTCTATTTTTAGTAGAGATGGGATCTCGCTCTTGCTCAGGCTGGTTTAGAACTCCTGAGCTAAAACAATCCGCCCGCCTCGGCCTCCCAGAGTGCTAGGATTACAGGCGTGAGCCACCGCGCCCGGCCCAGCTTTACAGTTTTATAGCCATAGCTGACCACTAAAGAGGTTGCTACCAGAAAATTAGGTGCTACTGCAAGAAAAACCTAAAATAATATTTTGATCAAGGCTATAGGTGGTAAGAAAACTGCTATAATTGTCCAGAAAAACAATGAGAAAACTATTATGGGACACTAGAAAAATTGAGACCCATAGTATATAATATTGAAACATTTAATAAAATTATTCCTTGTAACTGGAAGATAATGTACAAGATAAAAATGTAGAGGTACTACAAGAAAAAGATGAAATATGAAAAGAAATAGCGAATTTTCAAGTGGTATTTAGAAGTAGTAGAAACAATTAAGAATTGCGGACTTGCTTAATGAAACTGTTTTTCACCAAATTAAAGGTGTAGCCATTAAGATACAGCCTTAAGGAAAAGGCCTGACACTGAGGGTTCCCATTAAAAGTCACCACAGGAAAAAGATTTAATAAAGGGTGTTGTCATCAAACCTTTTGTTTAAACTTCTAAAATAATTATCAGGCCTTGTAGATCATGCCTCTAACATAACTAATATGCTGTTCAACAGGAGAAAAGTGATGCTAGAATTATTAAAGTAGTATTTTTACCAAAACATGAAATATCCAAAATAAATATACTCGAATCTAGAGAGGAAAGAATTACGGACGTCAGTTTTGGCAAATAGAGTTGACCCTAAAATATTAAATACTTAGAAAATCCATAACCTTGTAAAATGGAGTTGTGTTAGCAAAAAGCACTACCACTCTAGACTAGAAGAGATTGAGAGTCCTAAGATTTCTTAGTCTCCAAATATCTGCAAGTAGTTAACAGTTCACCCAAAAGGTCTGTCTTTTCCAATCCACTCTTTATAATTGCTCAAGGAGGAGGATGAAAAAAAAAAAAAAAGAACTCTCAGAAGGTAGAGATGAGAACAATGATCTTTGGACCTACTCCCGGCTTTAAATCAAGGAATGCTTCTTACCTCCTGGTAATGCCAAGTGGGGTATCAAATTTGCTATGGACAAGTGTCTGCTTCCCACTCTCCTCCTTTTAAACAGGAGAATTTACTGTAGTTAGCTGTCCCTCTTCCACCATTATATGACAGACTTTTTAGTTTATAGGTCTCTAGATAAAGAGGCACTGTCTCTATAGTTCGTCCAGGTCATGAGATTCTGGATATTGTGTCTCATGTCGTGATTGCATGAAACTTCCACAAGTCTTATGATGAGGAAGGGAGAAGGAATCAGATGCTTGCAGGAAGACATGATCTTAACCTCTAAATATATAAGAATGAAATTATAGCCTAATGGTTAAGAATACGGTGAAAAGCTAAACCAAGATTTCAAACACTTACTAACTCTTAGTCATACTTTATATTTCAAATGATAGTAATAATACACAATTAATCTTGTTATGACGAGTATATAGTGTACTACAGGCAAAGCACCAATGCAGGGTTGGCACAGTGACACAGGGTTGTTGTTCATGTTATTCTCAACTGAATTAATTACTGGTTTTAATTCATTTTATACCTATTTTTGGCATATTAAAAGAACTGCATATTTTCACTGATGTGATATATAGTCGTGATGACACACAAGGTTTTAAAGCTGATTAAATTTTTCAACTATAATTTTGTTCTTATGTATAATTCTATCATTAACACAGAAATTCAGGCTGCTAGAATGTCCTATTTTTAATGACATAATGATCTACTCGTACAGCTATGTTAGCAGTGTCTGCTAATTTCAACTGTAAATTTTGGATATTAAACTTCTGCATTACTAATTATAAGGAATGCATATTATTAATAGCTAAGAGAATGTATAATCTTTAATAAAATGATTTTAGGCCAGATTTTCCTCTTTGAAATGTTTCTTGAAAATATCCTTTTTTAAAGAATTTCCATTTGCTAAACAGTTACAATAGTTAGTTTGCAATAATCATTTTGGTTTTCTATTTTGAATTTTTGGAAACAACCATTCAACCACCCCTTTGCATAAAAAATGCCGTGACAGCACTTACATTAATAATATCCTATTAATCACTCTATTGTAATTATTACAATGACAGTCGTATATAGCCAACATTGGAGCATTTATTTCAGAAACATCACAAGTTTTAAAAGGGACCTATTCCTTGCTTTCACCACACCCACACACTCAAGGTGGGGGAGGAGCAAGTTTGTGTCATAAACCCTGATTATAACAATGAAGAACTGTTGTTATTAACTTTAACAGATAATTTTTTAAAAATGTGGTAATATAGGTTACTAAAAGAAGTAAAAATAGATTTTAGTAGGTTAGTATTACTGAGCAATTATGAGAAACAGAAAAATACTGCACTGGACTATATCTCCCTAAGATTTATGTCCAGAGAAAGGTTTCAGATTGCTGTGGTTTCGGACGTCCTATTGTCAAGTATTCCTATCCAGTCTAGGGCAAAAGAGGGTCTTGAATTTCTGTATGTTGAGAATGAATGGGCAACTGGGCTTATTCCAAAGTTCCTCTTGCAGCTTCATGTATAAGGAGACTTGCATCAGATGATAAAGGTTAATAATATTCCATAAAAATGTTTATCTGGAAGTAGGTACAGGGATGCATAAGGGCTAGTCCCTTGGGGACAGTGGTCATATGTATCATCTTAGTTGTTTTACCCAGATGATCTCATCTATAATCCTTTCTTCCAGAACAGGAAACATTAACTATTAGAATAAATGGAGCCCTTAGCCTAATTGCTATTTCTCAACCCGAGGTAACTACAGAAGCCATCTCCCTTCTTGAATTCCTCCTACTTGATCTTGAGAAGTGGTGTATCTTCTGAGACTTGTACCATGTAAATAGTAGTGATTTATTGCTTCAGTTCCTCACTAATTGCATCCTATATATTATATAATTGACAGGACAAGACACAAACACATACACTTTTTAAAATATATTCCATGCAGTTTATACTTTTGGCATCTATACTTCTGACATTTTTCCTTTTCTTCATATCAGGCCTCTGGTATCTTATTTTTAGTTTTATTTCTCAAAAGGACTGCTGTTCATATTTTGATATATTTTTATGGTTAACTGTCAGTTTTTTCCCTTCTCCTCTCCTTAGCCCATCCCTACCGCAAAAGTTTGTGTCACTATTAGTACAGTAGTAGCATATAGTACATATAAATCATTTCATTCCTCTTTAAACTTGCTTGTGACAAAGCTTTATTCAGGGGTGGAAAATGAGATGAAAAATCCTTAGCTCAAAAACTGTCAAGTCTTAAGCAATTATTCAACCAGCAAATTCCAGAATGCATGGAGTCTTGTGTTAGTGGAAAAGTGAGCTGCTTTGGGGATCTAACTGCACATAAATTGCCCTGTGTCAGCACTTTGTTTTTCTAAGGGAACGAGTTGGTCCATTAGACCCCCAGAGACAGCCTAGTAGGCAGCCAGCATGAGGTTTTGATAACATATAGGTTAATTAATAAGGTTTATCTAGTTAGGGAAAGTGTTGGATTTGAAGGCATTTAATAAGATTAGACTTTCAAACATTATTTGGTGCATTAATTCAAATATGCAAATTGGCGTAGCCCAGAGGCCCAGGCATAAAAAAAGAAAGAGCAGATAGGAATAAAATTAAATTTTAGAAAGGTATTAAATAAAAATACACTGACAACCTGAAATTGAGAACTGGAATTAGAGTTATTCAGCCTGCTAAAGTTTACTGCTATTAGTATATGAGACCACTAAGGTAGGCAGATTGGTAAATTTGCAAGTAAGAATATATTTAAAATTAGAAATTATCATCTTTTTTTCAGGCATTAAATTTGAATCTACTATACAGTCTTATACACTCTTATAATTGCTGCCAATACTAGAACATCTTTATTCTTAAAGATTTAAAAATAGTACTGCTTTCTATGAATTATAATTAAGGATTTTGTTTGGTAACTGGTTGGGCATATCAGATTCATCATACTAATACATACTTGTTTATTTCTGCTGCCTGCAATAGTTTGCTGATAATTCATATTCAGGCTGGTGTGAGAACTATAGAAAGAAAGAAAGAAAAAGCAAACTTTTACTCTGAGTAATCAACACCATTGAAATCAAGTTTGAAAACAGAAATTAAATATCATTAAAAGCATTTTCTGCCAGGGAGTTCAAAAATGTAATCCTTAGGGCATTTGTGAGGTAGCATGCCATTTTTTTTTTTTTTTACTGTAATGAGTAAATTAAAAAAAAAAAATCAAAACAGAGCCTGTTTCTACCATGCTGTAAATGAAAGTTATATCAATATCAGATATGAATCAGTTAATTCTACTTCAGCCAAAGCTTGATATTTCGGAGTACAGCAGATGTTACCCTTTTTAGCACCCCATTAATATACCTAGGCAGTTTTTCCACTGTTTTCCCAGGGGCAGAAAATAAAGGCATATTTTCCTTTCTGTTCCTTAAGCAAACCCACTTGCTCCCTGAAGCACGAGATTTAATTATCCTTATTGCATTACATTTGCTTGAATAGCTACAGAAGTTATTAATGGGCATAACATTTTCTGATCTTTTTCATGAAACTTAGCTATGATATTTATGCTGATTTAATTACCTCTAGCATATTAATTAGTCTAACAGTAAGAATTAAGGACTTAAGATTTATAACAAAATTTATTTCTATTGATCATGATATGTGACAGTTTAGACAGAGAATCATATATGTATATATGTATTGTGGAAGAAGGAAGGGGTGGCCTACTTTATTATCTAACTGTTTATGGAAATATTGATCAAGAAAGCACCCTAGATCCAAAGTGGGTGCTAGATTAACCAATGGCTATATGGCCTTAGGCAAATAATTTAAATTCTGTGTCTTGATTCCATCATTTACAAAGAGGAAATAATAATAATAATAATAATCCCTATATTATAGGGCTTTTTGCAGCTGAATTCAGTTTGCTAGGATATTATTGATATTTTTGCATCTATATTCATAGAGGATCTTGGTCTTTAGTTTTCTCTTTTTGTTGTGTCCTTTCCTGGCTTTGGAATCAAGGTGATATTGGCTATGTAAAATGAGTTGGGATGGATTCCTTCTTTCTCGATGTTATAAAATAATTCCTGCAGTATAGATACTAGTTCTTCTTTGCAGGTCTGGAAAAATTTGGCTGTGAAAGCATCTGATCTGGGACTTTTTTTTTGCTGGGAAATTTTTATTGCTGCTTCAATTTCGTTGCTTGGTAGCGGTCTGTTCCAGAGTTCTATTTCTTTTTGACTGAGCCTTCTTTTAAGAAGAAACACCATGGGTGTCCACACACAGAGGAAAAGCCATGCAAAGACACAGTGAGAAAGTGGCCCTCTACAAGCCAATGAGAGAAGCCTCACCAGAAACCACCTTGAGCTTGAACTTCTAGCCTCCAGAACTATGAGAAAATAAGTTTTTATTGTTTCAGTCACACAGTGTATATACAGCATTGTTATGGCAACCCTAGTAAACTAATATAGTAGATTAGAGTTTTAATGAACTCATAGATATTACTATATCTGAAGACATTAATTGGAATGTGGCAAAGAAAAAGATAAAACACATGAAAGAAATGTCAAGGAAGAAGGAGAAGAGAGTAAAATGAATATTCAATTGGGATATTAGAAGGAAAGAAGAAAGAGAACATGACAAGAGGCATATACAAAGCCAAAATGGCTAAGAATTCTGCAGAATGAGTAAAAGCCTGTTAAGAACTTTGAAGTGTGTGAGATTTTACCCTACTTGCAAGCTAACAAGTTATTCTGCCATAGTTTTATAGAAGGTGGCACCTGGGTCAGAGACAGAAGACTTTATTACTCATGTCACGTAAGAATCTTGATCTTAATGTTTGCATAAGTTCGTTTTGTCTCTCAAATTCCACAGGGGTGATGAAAAGGGAGGCTCAGGAGGATGCTATGCAAAGTGGGTTGTGTGACAGCTGAGGAACCTCAAGCTTAGGGAACCCAACATTTTAAAGGTGATGTTGGCAAACCTCCTCAGTGTTTGCCTGAAGGGAGGTACTATCTTTATTATCCTGATTAGGAAGCAAATCTTTCCTATGGCCAGGAGAAACTCTCTCTGTTTCAAGGATATTTTCTATGCAGACATCTTTAACAAGATAATATAGAACAAAGCTTCCAATATCTCTTTACAAGATGTTCAGTAATGTAAGAAAGACTCATCGAAAATTGCCTCCCAACAAAGTCAACAATGAAAACATTCAGGAAGTCTATTGAATCCCAAGCCAGGAGAATTGAAAGAAATTCTCACTTAGACATATGTCATAATGAAACTGCAGAGCACCAAAGGCAAGGAGGAACATTAGAAGAAGCCTAAGATAAAAAACTATTTAACCTCCAAAGAACGACAATAACAAAAAGTTGACTTTTCAATAGTATCTATGGTAATCAGGCAGCAATGAACTAAAGTAATAAAATAAAAAAATAAATGTCAGGCTAGAACTAAATAAACAGTCCCATTTATCCAAACATAGCAATGAAAACAACAATAAAACTAAGTTTTCTACCTAGAGAAACTCACCAAATTAAATTTAAAATGATATTATTCAGGCAAAGGAAAAGTGATCCCACCTGGAAGGCTGAGGTATACATGAAGTTATGGCAAACAAAAAATTGTCAAATATAGTTACAAATCTACGTAAATATTGACTGTAAAAATCAATAATAATTTTCTTGTGGGTTAACACAAGATAGAACTAAAGTACCCCAAAACAATAGCAAGTAAATCAGAAAGGAGATAATAGGAGTTAAAGCGCTCAATAGCAGGGTAAACATATACCTCTGATTTTACAGTTTGATCACTTAGAAGGCATGTAAATTTCAATGATCAATTTTAACAGTCAGAACTGGCATGCATATCTTCAACACAGTAGAGGGAAGTAAATGGACTATCAATGTTGCCATGAACATAATAACACAATATTGATACAGTGAAAACTTGTATTGATATTATTAGATTGATGGACTCTTGAGGAAAACGAATAGAACAATATTATTTCTCCAAAAAGAAGGCCTACAAATGCCTTTGTGCAGAGAAATAGGAACACTTATACACTTCTGGTGGGACCGCAATCTAGTAAAACCTCTATGGAAAGTAATTGGAGATACCTCAAAGAACTCAAAGTAGAACTACCCTTTGATCCAGCAATCCCACTACTGGGTATTTACTCAAAGAAAAAAAAGGCATTCTATAAAAAAGATACCTGTATTCGAATGTTTATAGCAACACAAATCACAATTGTAAAGATGTGGAAACAACCCAAATGCCCATCAATACATGATTGAATTAATAAAATGTGATATAAGTATACCATGGAATGCTACTTAGCCTTAAAAAATGATGAACTAATACCTCTTGTATTATCCTGGATGGAGCTGGAGCCCATTCTTCTAAATAAAGTATCACAAGAATGGACAAATAAACACTATATGTACTCACCGTGAAACTGGAACTAATCAATCAACACTTGTGTGCACTCATGGAAATAACATTCATCAGAAATCAAACAGGTGACGGGGGAGGGGATAGGTAAATTCACACCTAACAGGTACAATGCACACTATCTGGGGGATGGACAGACTTGTAACTTTGACTCAAGCAGTACAAAAGCAATTTATGTAACCAAAACATTTGTACCCCTGTAATATTCTGAAATTAAAGATCTTTGTCAAGATTGCTGGTGTAACAATAATTGGAAGAAGATATTTTCCCTAGATTAGTTTTAGTTTTATTGATTACAAGCTTAGATTGGAAAATGACTATCAAAATCATTTTTTATACTTTGCATCAGTACATATCCAACTCAACTTTTGTTTCACATTGGGCAAGCTGATTGATCTTTATTGTAGATTAATTTATCAGTCAAATTATATATTTCAGATCATTTCCAGTATATTCATTTACGTATTTGTTTGAAGTTGCCTAGTTTTCTTGAGTTAATCAATTATTTCAGTGTCTTGCAGACACAATTTCAAAAGGATGCAAACACTTTAATTTTCCATATTATATAAATATATGTGCAAAAATTTTGAAAAGAACAAAAGAGCATATTCTTTCTGTGAATATATATCAACAAAACAATAAATTAATCAGAGATATAAGAAACAAGCGTTTTTTTAGAAATTTAAATCATTTTGGCTTGCTTTATCTTAATAATTGGTGCTATCGACTTATATCTTCAATGAAAACAACAAAATATAAAGGTGTTTTAATATAGAAAAAATTTACATGGATTCTAATGATTCATATATCATAGACAAATACAGTTTTAAAAAATCAAAACAGGAGAATAAATCAAACATTCACAATTTCAATTGCTATATATAAAAATATTTTTAAATGAATAGGTAGTGGTGGCATCTAATTTAATCCATTTCAAACATTGATAGCATTTCTTATGACAGCCTGTAATTATATCCTTCACATGTTAGAAATCAGAATGTATGAATTATAAATTAAAAATAAAAAAGGATTTTTAAAATGAAAAAAATTACAAAAATAGAAAATGATCTGAATTTTAAAATGTAATAAGCTTATCTCTGTGTCTAATTTAATGTGTTCCTTTCAGTACTTGGCATTATTCATAATGGTGCTCTCCCCAGAGGCTAACCACTTCAACCTTAGATGGGTATGGTTGTAAAGATTTAAGAAGTAAACTTGAGAAAGGTCTAATTATTGACAGAAAGTATCTGCCCTTTATTTTCTGATACATCAGAGTATTACGATAATTATGGAATAGAGATTGCTTCACAAGTGTTTGATTTATTGGGCTGCAAAAAATCTATTCTCTCAAAAATCAGTGCTAATGCATGTGTTGTATAATTTCCTGCAGCTGTATCTGTCTGACCCATCTCCTAGCTAATCATATGTTGAATGGAAAGGAGGTTCAAGCGCTGACAAGGGATCAAGTGGTATCTTCTGGTGACAGGAGAAAATGTGTAGGCACACCAATATTTAATGATATGCCTAGAAGCAATTTTCTGCCATTGAAAAAGTTGAAACTAAGGGACAAAATGTATTCCTTCTGTCCTGATAGGAGGCTCACTGCAATTAATAAAAGTTTCAGAAGTAAGGCAGGAAACTCTGTTCGTTTTCTCCATTTGAGAGTTGTACTACCAGAAAGTTTTAGAGTAGTTTTAACATCATTGAAGAAGAAATTCCTGTCCTCAGGTTAATATTTAGAAAAGTGACTTCAAAGTTCTCTAATTTAAAGTTCTATTTGAGCAAATTTTAAGGATAAATATTTTGAAAACTATTGGCTAAAAGCCATCTATTTCAAATACTTAAAACATAACCCACTGATAATTATGAATTATAAAATCTCTCTCCATTATTAATAATATATACCTCCTGGAAAAATAATGTTTTCCTGTGTCTTTACATTTTTATAGCATGTAGGAATTCATGGGATTCAAAATTTAAAAGTAAAGAAATACAAATAGTATAAATCTGTATGGTAGAGTGAACCAAAAAAACAAACAAACAAACAAACAAAAAACACTGAAGCAGGAAACAGGAGATAGAGAATTATCTTTATCTAACTTTGACCTATGTCACCTTCATTGAGAAAAATAAGTTACTTCATTTGTGCATAAATCATTTTATCTATAAAATGAACATGTTAAAATTAATAATCTCTTCTGGAATGAAAATAATTTTGGCTTTGAGTCAATAAATTCTAATAAATTTATTTCCTTTTGTCAGAGATTTTCTGTAATTTTTTTAAAATCACCTAGGTTCAAAAACTTAAGAAATTTGATTTACATATGTTTGGTATACTTATTCAATCAGGCTTCAATTTTATGTTGTAATTCTATAACAGTTTATAATAATAGATTTAAAACTTTATGAGTTCATTACATATTTTGTCTTAAAAAAAATTATTTTCTGTATCTCTGTCACTGAAAAGGCCTAAGAAAAAATGACCGACTCAGTAGCAGCAAGCAACACTTGTACCCAGATTGTAATCCCTCTAAATTCTATTAAAAGAAAAAAAAAGAAGAAGAAGCCACCTATTTCTTGGGAAAATACCTAAGTTCAAGTATACAAGATGATCCTGAAGCATTCTGTCATATTAGAAATCTAAAAAGTTATAAAAACTCATGATTGTGTCAAAAAAAGAAAAAAAAACTCATAAGAGCTAATATGAATGGGATATCATTGCCCAAATATGGAGTACCTCAACCAATAATAATATAAATAACTTCCCTGGATTGAAATATAACATATTTTAAAATCCTAATGTCTATCAAATGTATTTAAGTAATAATGATACTTTTAAAATGCTAATTATTCAATGCTGCATAATAAATCAATTCATTATTTTGAAATCTGGTAACTAAAGTGAAAAAGTTAAGCAAGAATATTAGATGAGGGGGATACTTTCTTTATGGAAAGAATTGAAGAAGAAATTGTGGAATTAGAATATAATTTTTTTGCAACCCTTAATTAGCTTATTGGATCCACATATCATCAGTCATCACCTATAAAGAAGACAACAGCTACCTCCCTAAAATCTTACTGGAAGTTGATTAATATATATTTTAGAGGAAATGTAGCAGGTAGAGGTATGTTGTTTAACTATGCCATGGTGATGCAATGAACAAAATAGAGATGAAGGGATATTCCAAGGACTAATGACCTCTCTCAATAAATATGTAGTGCAATGAAAAAAAAGAAGATATTGAAGAAATATGAAACATGTAACCCAGTCAGAAAATGTAGACTTTATTTCAACTCACCTAGACAGATTTTTGTTACAAATCATTGTTTGCTTTGCAGGCCCAACAGATTTTACCCCAGGTGGTTTCTGATTCAAACAAACTGTAAAAAAGAACCATGGCATTTATCAGACAATTAGAAAATTGAACACTGATTAGATTAGATCAAACATATTAAAGAATCAACTTTTTCTTGTAAAAATGATATTATGATGTTTTTAAAACAATCATTTTTTTTAGTTTCCTGAATTAGTAAAGGAGTTTATAGATTTTGAATCTTTCCACTATCTAATATATGCATCAGGGCTATACATTTCCCTCTAAGTGCTGCTTTAGCTGAATTTTGAAAATTTTAATAAGTAAGCTGTACTTTCATTTTTCATTTAGTTAAAATATTTTTAAACTTTGCTGGGGACTTTTTTGACTCATGAGTTATTTTGGAAGTGTGTGGTTTAATTTCCAAACTGTTGGGGATTTTCATCTATCTACTATTAATGCCTAAATTAATTCCATTATAGACAGAGAATATACTTTGAATAATTTCTATTTTAAAAAAATTTTTAAGGTATATTTTATGGTCTGGAATGTGGTCCATCTTGGTGAATATTCAACATGAGATTGAGAATGTGTATTCTACTGTTGACTAGAGAATTCTATAGATGTCAATTAGATCAAGTTTATTATTGTTCAGGTCATGTATACCCATGCTGATTTTCTGACTTATTGGTCTATCAACTATTGACAAAGAGATGTTGATGTCTTCAACTATAATAGTGGATTTGGTTATTTCTTTTTTCCATTCTGTCATGTATTTCGATGCTCTGTTGTTAGGTTCTTGCTCATTTAAGATTATGTCTTTTGGAGAATTAGTCCTTTTATCATTCTTCAATGTCCTTTTTTATCACTGATAATCTTTGTTCTGAATCGGCTTTATGTGAAATGAGTATAGCTACTCCAGTTTTCTTTGAATTGGTGTTACCATATCTTTCTTCACCTCTTTATTTTTAACTTGTCTAAATCTTTATATGTAAAATGTATGTCTTGTAGATAACATATCTTTTCATCTTTTTTGCTTTTTTCTCTTATTTTTAATCCACTCGGACAATCTCTGCTTTTCAATTGATATTTTCAGACCATTTACATTTAAAATGATTATTGATATAGTTGGATTATTATCTACTATCTTTGTAACCATTGCCTATTCAGTGAACTTGCTCTTTGATTTTCCCTTTTTTCTACCTTTCCTGGTTTTAACTGAGCATTTACATGATTCCATTTTATTTCCTCCATTGGCATATCAATTGTATTTTTCTTAACTTGCTTTTTGGTAGTTTCCCTAGATTTTATAAAATAGATTTTTAACCAATCTAAGTCTACCTTCAAATAACATTATACCACCTCAAGTGTAGGGCAAGTAGTCATAACAGCTCATTCCCAACTTTTCTTACTTATTATATCCTATATTAGTCTTCTCAGGCTGCTGTAACAAAATATAACAGACTAGGTGACTTAAACAATGGAAATTTGTTTTCTCACAGTTCTGAAGGCTGGTCTGTCCAAGATCAATGTGTGTGCTGATTTGGTTTTTTTGGTGAGGGCTCTTTTCCTGGGTTGCAGACTCACATCCTCTTGCTGTATCCTCATACGGTGGAAAGAAAGACTAAGCTCTCTTGTGTCTCTTCTTATAAGGACACTAATCCTGTGAGATGAGGGCCTAACCCTTATTACCTCATTTAAACTTAATTTTCATCTTAATTTTGCTTCTTTCTAAGCCCTATCTCTAAATATAGTCACCTTGGGGTAATTGCTTTAACATATGAATTTAGGGGAAGGTAAAATTCAGTCCCTGACAATTACTGTCATTCACTTCACTAACACATGTACTATAATCACACAGTACATTTTTACTGATAGTACTTTTTTTTTTTTTTTTTTTCATTTTACATAAATTTTAACTTAAAAAAACTGAAACCAACATAAGTTCATCTACACTTCCTGTCACATTTTAATACATACACATTAGAAACACAAAAAAAATTTTTAAAAATTGAGAATATAAATTTCAGTAACATATGGGAGTTCTTCATACCAAAGGAGAAAGAAATCCCTGAAGAATTATTCACTGGTGAAGAAGTAAATAATGCATCTTCTTTACTGAAGATAAAATATATAAACTGTTGAGTATAAGAAACAAAACAAGACAAAACAAAATAATTCATATGCCAAAGTGGTCTTTTCTGTATTTCAGGGCTGAGCTGGTGTTTGGCCATGTGTTTCAAGTTGGAAACTTGAGCATAAATGTTTCTTTGCACTTCCAGCTTATAGAAGAAGCCCTGGAGAGAACTGCCAGGATGTCGTTGCTGCTATCTTACAGATATGTGCTTGGAATTCCTGTTAGAGATATTGGGTAGCTGCACTAAATCTTCTAAACTCTCTCATCCAGTTCTTATTTGAAGGAGGTGACACAATTTCAAAGTCACCACATAGGTATGGGAAGAGAAACCAATATTCCTTGAACATCAGCTACTGGTAGGTCCTGTGATAGGTGGTTTTCATTCATTAATACAGTATTCACATCAAGAATAAAATGTGATTAATCCAATTTAAAAATGGTCAAGAGATCTGAATAGACATTTCTCAAAAAAAGACATATAAATGGCCAACAGGTATATGAAAAAATGCTCAACATTACTAATCATCAAAAAAAAGCAAATCACCATCACAATGAGATATCATCTTACCCCTGTTAAAATGGCTTTCATCAAAAAGACAGATAATAATGAATGTTGTCAAGGATGCAGAGAAAGGGGACACCTCGTACACTATTGGTGGGAATGTAAATTATGATAGCCACTGTGGAAAACAGTATGGAGGTTTCTCAAAAAACTGAAAGTAGACTTATCATATGATCCAGCAATCCCACTGCTGGGTATATATCCAAAAGAAAAGGAATCCACATATGGAAGAGATATCTGCACTCCCATGTTTATTTCAGCACTATTCACAATAGCCAAGATATGAAATCAACTTAAGTGTCCATCAATGGATGAGTGGATAAGAAAAATGTGGTATATATACACAATGGAATATTAATCAGCCATAAAAACAATGAAATTCTGTTATTTGCAGCAACATGGATGGAACAGGAGGACATTATATTAAGTGAACTAAGCCAGGCACAGAAAAAGAAATATCTTATTATCTTCCTCATATGCGGAAGCTAAAAAAATCGATCTCATGAATGTAAGGAGTAGAATGATGGTTGCCAGAGGATGGGAAGGGTAGTGGGGAGAGGGGGCTGAAGAGAGGTTGGTTAATGGATACAAAAATACAGTTAGAGAGAAGGAATGAGATCTAGTGCTCAGTAGCACAATAGAGCGACTATAGTTAATAATAATTTATTGTATATTTCAAAATAACCAGAAGAGTAGATTTGGAATGTTCCCAACACAAAGAAATGATAAATGTTTGAGGTGATGGATATCTCGATTACCCAGATTTGATCCTTTACATTGTATGATTGTATCAAAATATCAATGTACTCCACCACAATATATAAACTATTATGTATCCATAAAAATAACAACAAAAAAAGAATTATCTCCCCTCATTCTCATTTTATTTTATTTATTTATTTTTATTTCAGGAAATTATGGGGGTACAAACATTTTGGTTACATGTTATGACTTCACCACATCCCAACCATGATTTGAGGTGGCCCTTTCCCCCCTTCAATGCTCACCGCATCCATTAGTTGTGAGTTTACCCACTCCCAGCTCCCCTACCCCCAAAGAATATTACTACTGTGTTAACACCTTAGTGTTGATCAGTCAGTGCCAATTTGATGGCGAGTACATGTGGAGCCTATTCTTCCATTCTTGTGATACCTCACTTCGGAGGATGGGCTCAAGCTCTATTCAGGAAAATATAAGAGGTGCTAGATCACCGTTGTTTTTTATAATTGAGTGATATTCCATTGTATACATATACCAATATTTTATTAATCCACTCATGTCATCCTCATTTTAAAGATACATATTTTGAGGGTTAGAAAACTCAAGTAACCCACCTAAAGTCTCATGGTGGTAGTGACAGAGTAGAATAAAAATTTATATTTGTCTAAAAACAAAGCTTTGGTACTTTTTTTTTTTTTAGATTCTAATCTTTTTTTTCTTTCTTTTTTCTTTTCTTTTTTTTTTTCTTTTTTCTTTTTTTTATTTCAGCATATTATGGGGGTACAGATGTTTAGGTTACGTATGTTGCCCGTGCCCCCCCCCCCCCAAGTCCGAGGGTCAAATATGTCCCTCCTTCGTGTTTTGTGGTTCTTTTTTTTAATGGTGTCTTATATTAAAAGTAAAATCTGGGAAATACTTAAAAAGTCTATTGCGATGGGGGTAAAACAATATCTAAATAGAGTTTACAAATCCTATCCTTCTTATAGAACACCCAAAGCACAGATTTAGAAGCTCCAACAGTGGCCATAGCTTATGTCAGAAGAGTTAATACATTAGCTATTTATATCTGCAAGAAATATCTTGTTTAATCGTCCTACTGAATATAAACATATGTAATTTTCCTGCTAATATATATTTGTACCAAATCCATAAATTTTAACTTTCACTTCCAAAATTTTCTTGCTTTGGAGATAGTTATTAGCAGTCATCTGTAGTGGGTAAGAGCCCTGTAAGAACAAGCTGGAAGATATCAAAACAAATGAATTCTCTTGTACCACGTCTGACACATGTCCTAGGAGTTTAGAGCCTGGATTCTCTTTGGTAAATAAAGTAAACGTTCTAGAATTTTTAGATTCCTGTTAGTTTCTGTGTCATTTAAGTGTTGATAGAAAATAATAAAGCAAGCTGCACAGTAGCCTGGTGTAGCAAAATGGATGTTGGCCTGCAGTGTAATGCCCCTCCATTTGCATCTTGGTCTTTTTCTGACAACCTGCAGGGCCATGGGCAAGACTTGTTGCCACTTTTTACAGTCATGGTCATCTTATTGGGAAAATGAAGTGCTACTATCAGATGATTCTTAGCATAAATTTTAGCTTTGTGATTCTACAGAGTTTTAATGAATTAATTTATTATTATTATTATTATTATTATTATGTCTTTGATGGAATGGCATGGTGGATCTCTATCTGCTCTGGTTGTCAAAATTATCATGCTCTACACAACTGGACAAATGTATTATGAATGTGATGAACGTTTAATGTAGTGAAAACTTTCCAAGTCTGGAATATTTCTAAATAGTATCAAAGACTGATGAATTGCTTTTTTTTGATCCAAGACTCTATAATTGTTATTCCTCTTTTTCTAACTTTCTGTCTCCTTCCAGGAGGCATGGGTGTGGACAGAATGAAGTATTAAGATCTCGTCTATGATATTATGAAATATTACTTAATAACTCCATATAGTGACAATGAAATAGGTGGGAACTTTTCCTGATTTCAATTCCACTCTTTTCTTGCTTCTCCTTCTCCTAGGAAAACAATATTTTTTTCCAGATGACCATACCTTATTGTAGTCCAGAATAATTAAAATATTCAAAAGGAAAGTGTCACTTGCTGCCAAGGCCTTTTAAGAATGCTCAAACACATTCTAGTAGCATTTAAAGGTTTGTAAAGATTCCCTTTTCTCAGTTTTCATACAACACTAAAATATTAATCCTGACCATTATGTGATTATATTAGTTTTAGTAGGAGTACTTTTATATGCTAAGCAATTAGTTATGAGAATGGTTGATTAAAATCACTGGTATCTATGAGAATTTGAGAGTCTTATAACCATTCTTCCTGTAGTAGATACATACTCAGGTGGCTAGAAATATTTTTTTTTTTTTTACTTTTATCAGCCTTATTATTTCTAGTGAAAAAACGAACCTCTCTCTACACATACCTTTATCTGGGAAATATAGTAAGAATCAGTGATATATGTTGCTGAGCATATTATTATGTTTTTAATGCTTATATATTTCAAATCATATGCATATTCTCCCCAGGGTGATTAGATCCTTTCCAGAGTTAGGGCAATGAAGGCTCTATTTGCCTGAGGGCACACAGGGAACCATTTAGGAGAGGGAGGAAATTAAGCAATTATATAACATTTTAAAAACATTCAATACTTCCCACCATTTGATTTGTACTTCTGGAAGACTGCCTTTCTCATACTGGAAGGTTAGAATACTTAGAATCCTCACACCCTCCTCCCATCTGTCATTTTTTTCCATGAAATTATACCTATCTTACAAAACACCTTTTTCTGAGAAACTAATGCTTACATTGAATTTTGCAAATTTAACTATATAGGATTGGAATGTTTTATTAAAATAGAATGATTTTTAAAAAGTATCACTTGCAAAATAATTATCATCCCCAAATTGTATCTTGCAAATTGTGCCTATATGATCACTACCACATATTCAGGATAAAAAGAAAAAAAACAGTGGAGGCTAGATAATAAATCATAAGACAATAAGAAGAAAAACTCTCAAGTCTGCATTGCTTTTGATGGGGGAAAAAGCAGGTGAGAAAAAGTAGACACATAAATACAATTTATAGTTTATCCTAAAATCTCCTTATGATTTACAATATCAATCCCTAGAAATACAAAATATTTGCCAAAAATTGCTAATAAGTACAACAGTAACCAAATTAAAATATGCAACTCTCCCTTCTGCTAGACACCCTTTACATACAAATATAATTAGCAATAAAATTGAAAGCAACGAAAACAGGAAAATAAGTAAAGATCCTGGAAAATCCATAAAATGAATGATCATTTGCTAACAATTGTTAGTGGACTGTATTTTTTATGTAGTGGTGTGATAACATTTTCCCCTTCCTGTAGGTTAGGTACTGTGTTATATTCATCTTTGACAGAGCATCTAGCATCTGATAGGAATTCTTAACGGCAAATGATAGCATGATAGTTTTATTATCTATGCCTCTTAATAGCTCTGGCAAATAGCAATAACACCATTTCCATCTCCCAGAGGAGAAAAAGAAATACAGAAGGAATTTAAGTAAATGAATTACACAGCACGGACACAGAATCTTTTCTAAATAAATAGTCTATTCAGAAGTTGGCAATCTTAGAAAATGAAGGTTCTGCTGAGGAAACCTGGGTTTGTTTCTCAGCACTGACTGCATAGATATACATCCTTGAGAAATCACGGAACCTTCTTGCCATTACGTAACAGTAAAATGGGAGGACTGGATTAAATGGTCTCCAAGCTCCCTGTCAGCTCATGGAGTCTATAAAATAACAGTGGTGGCTAAGACTTAGGACTTACTACGTGTCAGGCTCTGTCAGGCACTATCACTTTAAAAGTTTTCCATGGATTGTATAATCAATTGAAACAATCCTGTGAAATAGATACTATTATTGTTTGAGGCTTAGGAATTGAAGCATATGACACAATGTCATATGCTTAGGGAGCATGAGAGTTCAAGTTTTCAACCAGTCGCCACGACTTCAGAATGTATTGGCTTCAAGACAGCGCCTTACATCCTCCTTCCAGCAGTATTCACAAGCCAATCCAGACTTAGAAATCACAAGTGTGTGAAACTTGCATTCTTTCCAACTTTATTTCCCCTGGTAAGACGGTTATTTGCCCGTAAATCTGGCTTGTGCCACAGTGAAACACACTTCCTCTTCGGTTAACGTTTTTGTCTGTGCTCACTCTTTCGCTGTAATCGAGAGGATGGCACATTTTCCAACAGGATATTTCTACTGAATATTTTCCAAAGACTGCCCATGCAAACCCTGAACATGGATAAGAGGGAGGTTCACGGAAATTATAAATGAACAGTCAGGAGAGAGTCTTTTGCGGCAAAATTATAAGAATGTCTCCTCAGGTCAAAGTCAAAGTAAGGATGAATTAACTCCCGAAGCAATTTTGAAAAGGTGAAATTCAATGATATTGCAGTTGTTGGACCAGGTGTTAAAATGTTATTGGGTGTTAATTTAATTTTCATCCTGTCAACACTCATCTGAACTGTAACAGCTGCTAAACACGGTTCCACAAGAGCAAACCATCCTCACAGAGGAAGCAGATGCCTAATCAATAGGGCCAATAGAAATGTATGGCTCAGCCAAGCAATGCACACAAGGGGGAATGAATCCCACAGGGCTCTGTCTAACCTGAATGGAAAAGAACTTTAATGATAGTGAGACTATTCATGCAGTAAGAACAGAAGAATGAAAGTCCTGGATTGGCTTTCTATTGACTCTTTTTTATTTTCTTAATTTCACATGACCTTGGTTTGGACAATGCCTTGGTTTCTCTGTCCCCCTGAGCTTGCAGAGATATTGAAAATGTTTCAAGTCTATTGCTATTTTTATAGCTATTATCATTTCACAGGTCTTGCACGATTCCAAGTAAAAATCAACTTTTTCTTAACAAAATGTGCCTTCCTTTAGTGTTTAATATTAAAATAGATAATGATGCTGTAGTCATAATTAACAGCAGTCCTTCATTGAAACCTACTGTGGATAGGAATAGATGACTTGCAACTAAGAAAAAGAATTTTTGTATTTGAATAATTTCTTCACTACAATAATTATTAACATAGCAAGGTATGTCATATTCCCTTCTGGAGATTTTCAATCAGAAAGATAAGATTGCAATGTTTATATCAAATATAATCTTACCTAAAACTGTGGTTTGACTGCATAACCTATTAAGGTTCATTATGCTATGCATTTAATATTTCTGTTAAGTTAGTATATCTCAACCAAAACATCACCTATGTTTCTGTGTCTCAGACTTGGTTACAGATTCCTCCGAGAGCAGATAGTGGGATGCCAGGGATTGTCCAAACCACAGGAGAGTTATGGCATCCTGGAGCTTCCATATTATTAGAAGGTTTGGGAATTTTTTTTAAATAAATGAAAACAAGTGGATAACTAAAGAAATAAAATGCATATTTTAAATGAATATTAGAATAATGCATATTTCAAACAATTTGAATGTTGGTATAGGCCCCTTTGGCTTAGACATAGACACTTGGCAATTGTTCTCCTTGCAGGGCTCATCAGGGCAAGGGTTCACCATGGCTGCTTGTCCAGGATGTTCTCTTGGAGGAGAGACCTTCCATTTTCCCAGACTTATTAAATGTCAAACAAACCAAACAACAAAAAGTAACAACAAAAACCACCCATTTTCTACTTAGAATTTCACAGTGTTTATGTTTTTCTTTCTTTTCTATTCTCTACTCCTACAGAAGATAAAATATTTAAAGAAGTGCGCAGTAAGAGTTATTTTAGCTTATATTGAACAGCAGTCCTATGACTTTACTCCAAAAAAAAAGTTAGTTTTGTGAAGATAAAAGAATTGTGGCATGTGGACTGACAAAGTGGCCCTTTTTATTTTTTGAACATAGGTGAGTTGTTATTGGGAGAATTCAAAAGATCACTCAGTGCACATTGAGGATTTTGTATCATGAAATTCTTGTCCCAAAACATAAATGCAAATAAAGCAGATAACAGGAACTCAGCCAATCTTTAAAGAGAACAATCATTTTGAAATGGCTCTTTGGAGCTCTTAGCAGAAAAACAAAAGGTAAGATCATGAATTATATTTCTTAGCACTTAACTGAAACTGGGGACAAGTGCCATTATTGGTTATATTTAATATGACTCCATACTAAATGCTTCCCATTTTATGTGAGGTACTTGAAACCTTAAAGTTTGGTGCAGGACTATAACAGCAGAAATTCCTTCTTTCCTACCTCTTTCCTCTCCCCTTTCTTTTTTCCTCTACCCTCCCCGTCTGCCTTTTTTCTACTGGTAGGAAATAAATGTAGATGGAACAATTCGATGAATGGATTTTGAGCAATTTCAGTACAAAAATATGTACTTACAGGTTAAATTGGGTTTCTCAGTGTGTTAACACATTATCAGAGTCATTTATAACCTGTATTCTTATGGCTGTAAATGAATTTCATTATATAATTTATATAAAAAAGATAATAGATTAATGAATGCTATTATTTCCTTACCTACACTAATTAGGTTATTACTAAATGAGATCAGCTAAATTCTGAAGCTTTTAATGGAAAATTGATGTAGCTATTGTGAGCCCTGGAAATCTTACTTCTTTGTTCTAGAACTGCAATATATATATATAAGGATTCATCACCAAAATTTGATAGTTAAGTCAAATTAAGGAGCATTTTTAGTGTAAGAGTCAACCTTGTACAATTTATGAAAACTTGTTTTTTAAAACAAATTTCATAGAGAATTTGACATTTCATCTTTTCTCTTACAACTATGTGGCTTCTAGAGAGAAAACTTCTTACAGCTATTCACTCTGTTCTCAATGATTTTGTACGATGATGAATAATTTCAGGGGCCACTTTATCTTGACTGTGCTGTCTAGTAAATAGTGTGGTTGTTTGTATTGAAAAGAGATAGTGAAGAAAGTAAAAAATGAAAAACAAATGAAGAAACAAGAAGAGGACAAGTAACACATTCTGAAAACACCTGTAAGATTTAGCCATGCCCTAAATTTTTAATTGGTTGGATCACATTTCACTCACAAATTTAGGGGGGAGATGATGTTAACTTCCAAGATTTCATTTATTTCATGTATATTATTTATTTGTTTTTTGAGACTTATTGTAAATTTTCTGATATAAAACTACAATGATAATATGACTTCTACTACTGTTGTTATACAAATACTCATTTCTTACTGGGAACCTCAAAGAGATCAAATACACCTCTTAGTACATGCACTAACATACTCTCCTTTTTGAGTCTGTTCTTCAGTTTTATAGTGGCTTATCTTTCTTCTGGAATAGAGTAAGGCTTCGTTTTTTTAACACATGTGATAAATTATTTAGAGCATGCCTTTCACTATACTTGATACATTATGAATTGAATTGGATAGAAATTCTCAAATACTCCTTTATATTTATTTGAGAAAGCTTATCCACATTTGCTAGTTAGAGGAAACCAACACAAAGGGATTAAAGATTCTCTCATGATCTCATGATCTCTTGAATCTCTAGAATCCTCATTTACTGAGTTTTATTCTAATTCTCTTCTTAAGGTAATACTATAATCCTAAACTTAAATGTAGCCTGTGGCTAATGAAAGCTGAAAGCTAAGACGTACATCCTAAGCACAAGTCTAGAATTAAAAAAAAATATTGGATCACACTAATCTTGGCAATAATAAGATAAAAAAAGTTACTTATGTAAGTATGTATATAGATTATCTCTGGGAAAGTTGTTTTCTTGTTTTATAATTCTGAAAATATTATACTGCAGTTGTTTTAAAGTATATTTCCAAGTGATGCAATGCAACATGGTTGTTTGAGAATTTGATACTTTGTTTTTTATTCATAGTACTTATTGCTATTTTAAGTTATTTATATATTTATATACATACATTTTTTTCCCCTTCTCCTTCTCTTCCTTCTCCTCCTCCTTAATCTTTTGCATACTTTGCTGCATCCATAGTGGAAGCTCCATAGGAGCATGAGAGGAGAAACTTTGTCTATGCCGTTCGTTGCTGTATCCCACCTCCTACAACAGCACCTGGAGCAGCAATGGTGCACAGATAGCATTGAATAAACCAGTGAGTGAATGAACCGTAGAAATAGGTGATCAGCATCAGCTCTGTAGGTCTCAGTCTTAGTGAACTCTATGATTCACCTTAAATGATTCTATTGTAAAGTTTGAACCATAACTTTTTATAATTGTTCTGGTAGTGTTTTTACTCTGGTTTTGGCTCTGGTTGTTTCTTCACTTGTGTCTTTTGTCCAAATGAATTAACTATTTGATGGTATTGTGGGTGAATATTTATGTAGACTATCTTTCCACTGTTATTTTAGGATTTTAAGGTTGTGACATTTGTTGTTGCTTATAAGGAATGATTTTTGTAGGAGAGACCAATCAAGGATGATGACTTCTTAAGATTCAGCATTCAAATTCAGAGATTTACATTCAGGTGGGCTTCTGTAGGCCATCTACTAGTGAGGTTTATCTCAGCAGTGGTAACTGAAATGGCACAGATACATTGTACTTCAAATAAAATGATAGTGTGATGCACTAACCATTCTCTGGGAAAGGTAAACTATTTTGTGGAACAGCAAACACTCAAAAATAAGTGAAATAGCTTACTCTAAGTTGTTTTAATTATTACTCTAATCTAATTTTGACTTCAAATCCTAAGCCTAAGTATCTTACGCAGCCTGGATCATTTAATAGTATTGGAAGTCTCTTAGTTTCCTAAAAATTAAGACTTTGTTCCATGTGAGGACATTGAAGATTTATTTACTAGGCCATATTACTCAAGTATCCATTTCTATGCTTTAAAAGATCACAAGAATCATATAAATATGGTATATTTTCAAGAAGTTATTTTGGAATAGATTTTATTGAACAAAATATATTAATAGCATGTGATTGCTCTGTAAATTTTGGCCCGTAGTAGTAGAATGTGTGTTGGTTTGCAGATCTAAGGAAGAAAAAAATAATTTCTTGCTATGCTATAGTAATGATAAGTTCCTAGAGGGAGAGCAGGCTAAAAGTAATTTATTGAATCTGCCCTCGATTTCTAAAGACATTTCTGAATTCTATTTAGAACACAGCCATTGATTTCAAAGTATGATTTGCGAAGGCAAAAGAGGCCAATTTTCCTGCAAACAAATTAAGAGATGTATATTGACTGCAGGGAAGTATGTCATCACTGAGAAATCGAAAGCAATGGGACTTTAGGAAATCAATCAGAAGTCCAGTCACATTAGATTTTTTTTTCTCATACTTAGTTGCTATGTAGGATGTACATATTTTCAGTAGATATAAACCTTCTCTTTTTATATTAAACCCAGGTCAACAAAATGAATGGAGGGATAGGTTACCAGGTTCTAACTCATTCGTATTGCATATTTTCAGAACTCTAATAAAACATAGAAGTCCCCCGGAATCCTATGTAAGTATATATCATTTTATGATAATTTTTTTCCCAGTAACTCATTTTTCTTAATGGTCTACTTTAAGTGTCCTTTGGGAAGGCATGACTCTCTAATCTGAGATCGATAACCCCTTTGTCACATTTATTTCAATCCCTTTTGGGGACTAAGAGAAAAATGAGTACCTTTTCAACACCTAAAATGACTACAGCACTACATTCTACTGAGTTCTACTTGAAGCTATGTCCTATAAGATCAAGGTCATTCTGTTTTTTTCTGAAATAATGATAAAAAATTTCTAAAAGCAAGAAAGTCAAATAATGAGATTAGTCAGATCTCAGGCATATGACAATTCATTGGAGCATAGGTATATCCTCACAGAGTATTGTAGTAGTAGATGCTACTTATTGTTTTTTAAGGTAATAAACCAGAGGATGTATAATTAATAAATGCACAATATATCCCCATTTCTTACCTTCAACATAATGATATATAATTTTTTCAGAACTCTTTATATTACTTTTAAAGAGTTGAAAATATATCCTTTAATATATATCAAACTAGAATGTATAAGGCAGTTGATAAAATGGGATCATGGTGGATAGTAAGTCAGTCTTAAATACTTCAGTTTAATTCAACTTACGTTTAATAGCATGCTCTGTGCAAGGCCCTGTGCTAGCTTCACTGAAGAGTATTAAAATGCATTTGGTACCAGGTACCAGGGAACATGTAAAAAAATTTAAAAAAATGCATTTGGCACAGTGTTTGTCCTCAGAGAGATTACCCTCTAATACTGTGTTCAATTAGTACAATATACCCTTATACATCAGTGGTGGCACAGATTTGAGTGTATTTCTTACTAGAAAATGTCCTTTTTATTTCTATAAGTGATCTAAAACAATAAAAATAAAACTTTTTAAAAGTATGTTTAATTTTTCTCCATTTTAGAAGCTATTTTTAAGGATATTAAAAATAGTAACAAATACTGTGTCTATTATGATTACAAAAACAATACATACCAAGAGTAGAAAATTTGGATATCACGGATTAGTTCAAAAAAGAAAACAAAAAACATTCACAATTCTACCACCCAATCATGAACACTGTAAACGCATGAGAAAGCCACTCTTCACTGCTGTTGACAAAATATATTTACAATACTTTCTGCAGTTTTGTTTCAAGATTATAGAATAAACATATACAGTTGTTTTCCTTTCCAGCCTCAAAACCTTAGCAATGACAGGTATTATAAAATAAATAAATGCATGCATATATTATAAACATGTTGTAAGCAAGCAGTGGACAAAACTATAATTATTCCCTTCAAGAAATGATAATGAATCAAATTGAAGAACAAAACATGAACACAGAGATGTATGGGAGGTGCCACTTATGAAAGGTGGAGGTCACTCAAAGAGTGTTCACAAGACAGAGAATAGTTCTTTCCATTCCCACCCTGAGAGATTTATCTGGCCCTGGATAAGAGCAGTAAAGGTTTGGACCATTGTTTTTCCTATAGACAAATATATAGAACTATAATATATGTCCAGAGTATTTTCAAAATAAAAATTATTATTGTAGCATATATACCATTTTGTAACTTACCTAACAACATATTTATTATAAAACAATCTTAATGCCTACAAAAATCATAGTCATCAGAGGCAGGGTAATAATTTAAATATTTAAGTAATCACATTTTCACTATTTTAAACAATGCTGCATAGAACATCCTTATAGAAAAATCTTATAATTTAATTTATTTGCCTTTTCTGGCATATCCTTTGATAAATTCAATTTTAGTCTCATTTTATAAGAGCAACAAAATTAGGGTTTTGATTAGATTTTCTTTAAACCTAGAAATTAATTTGGAGAAAAATCTAAATATTCATAATACTTAAACTTACCATCCATATATATGATGTGTCTTACTTTAGTCAAGTGTTTCTATTATTCAATATTTTTGCAGTTTTCTTCACTTTAATACTAGATATTCTGGATAAAATTTATGTATAAATATTTTTATGTTTTTCATTCTTATGATTTTTTCCATTTTCTAAGATACAGATATATAAATAAGTTACTGAATTTTGCATATTTATTTTTTAACTATCTATCTTTCAAAATTCTCCTTATTAAAATTCTTTTAATCATTTTATTTGGCTATATTCATTATAATTCTTCATGTACTCTCAGAGTTTCTTCTGATTGCTAAGTGCTTTTTTTTCTTTCCCAACAGGCATCCTGACTCAAGCTGTATACATTTGCAATATCTGATTTTTAACCGCACACTCTTCATCCTATTGACCCAGAGTGAAAATTGATACTCTTATCTGAAGGACTGTTCCCTTGAGTATATTTAAACCAGACCAATCTCTGTGTTTAATCTGGGTTCATCAGGAACCATTAGCCTTGATTGGTTTGTTTTTCTCCTCCTCCATCTCAGGACTTGATTCTATTGAGTTAACAACTATTCTCCCCAGAGAATAGCTACCACAAGCCTGTTTTAAGTAATTCCAATATCTCACTCATAGAAATTGAACTGATCTTTTTTTTCCCTTTAGTTTTATTTGAAGAACTGCTGTAATGAATTCTGTATTTGTTCAAATCTTTGAAGATCTGTGAGGACAAAACAGTCACTCAAATCTCTATCATGCCAGCATTTTATTTATCATAGTTTTCGGTCATCATTGTTGAAGTATGCAATTCCGTTAAAGAGAATAAACATCATTTATTAAAAACACTGATGTTGATACCCAATAAGTCTTCATTAATCATGATTTGACTAACTTGCAATTTATGATATTTCAGGAAAGAGCTAGGTATATGTTTACTTTTGTAAAATATCAGAAAAATAGATTAGTAAGCATTTTAGTAATGTAAATAAAACTGTGGAAGAATTATTAATAACAGATTATATTTAAAAATATTTTAGAATAACATATTACTCAGAAAATAAGCTGACCTATTGAAGTTCTAGAAAATTACAATCTATGAGGCCCATCATAACTTTTATTAGAATGCTTAATTAAGTTGTGCTACTAATATGTAAAATCCATCTCTAACTACAGTTAAAACTCTCATACAGATTTTGCTACTATAATTTGGAGGGGGATAATACGTAGGAAAAACCATTGTGTTATTATTCAAATCATATCGTTCTAGCTCTACTTTTGTATATCTGTGACTTATGTCCTCAAGTAAATATTTTACCTCTTCTAAGTCTAATTGCTAATGACTTAAATGAAAATATGTCATTTTGTATATCTCACAGAGTTACTAGTGAGAGTTGGATGAGCTTAAGTCCAAAAGCCACTTTGAAAATTGTAAATCAACAAAATTCTAAATACTCATTACTATGTACTAGATTACTTTCATTATAAATTCACAAAATGATTTTGTCTTTAATTTTTGAATTCTGTATAGCAAGGAGCATAATGGCTTGTGCTAGCTTGCCTATAAAATTGTAATTGGTATGAAACAGCTTTGATAATTGCCTCAGCTACAATATTCTGAATAATTCTCAGTTTCACTTAAAAAATATGAGCAAATGGTTATTCATGAATAAATATTACTGATATCTTGGATAAATAGATTCCTTCTTTAAGTTCTCAAACCTTTTCCATTCCATAAATTAAACACATCAGTAATATTTAAGAGTGAATTCTGATTAGCCTACATTTGCTATCATACTATTAAAGCACAAATTTCAGATGTGACAGACTTTTAATTCACATATAAACAAAAGAAAAATCCAAAATGAAGCAAACTCAAACTATGTCTTTATAAGAAGTTTTATAGACAAATATGTTGCATACAGGCTAATACTATGCTGTCATTGGTTAAATGATTAAGTTAAAAAATTAACCTATTATTGATGATTAATGCTGAAAAAATTGAAGTATCAAGTACTAATTCTTCTTGTATGTTTAAGTAGTTTTTTTTTTACTCCAGGAAGCTATACAAGTGGCACTTACTACTTTAGGACAGGACAGTCTCAGGAACACAGCAGAACAAAGCACAGACCTAACATTCTTACCTTTTATATTTCAAAAGGTTCTATCTCAGGTATTAGACAGTAGGATTTGAGAAAAAGAAAATAAATGATCACACATAAAGATTTCTTCTCTGAACCCTCCCCAGGCAAGAGAAAGATTCTTAGATAGTTTAGCAATCAAGATTCTAGCAGGGGTTTCTTATCCCCTTCTCTCTCACTTGAGTTAATTCTAAACTGATGGGGCCAAAGTAGAATCCCCTGATAATTCTAGGAATCTGCCATTAGATAAAATCAGTGCTGCCAAGATTCTATGTGTCTTCTTGGCAGACTAGAATAAAAACGAAATGGCTAAATCCGTTCTCTATGTACCAACAATACTTACAGCATAGACAGATGGTTTTTCTGGAAGATATTGGCAAAGCTTTGTGAGTCAAAAAAATCGGAGGGGACTTGCGACAGCATGTGTCAGGGATCATGTGATAAAAAACCACGTGAGAACTGGACACCTCAAATGATGCCATCATGAAGGCATCGATTCCAGAATCTAGACTGGGATATATGTCTGTGGATATCACTGGAAGCAGAGAGTGATAGAGGACAACATATCATCCTTTCCCATGTCACCTTTCACCTTAATAACCTTGGTATTTATATACAACACCAGGGAAAAGGGGCGAGGGTTCATTAGACTACTTTGAATTGGCAAAATTATGTTTTTGTTCTCCTGGGTAGAATGGAGTTAAGACTGAAACTAGGTTGAGTTATATAAAATAAAAATTACAATTTTGCATAGTTGAGTTTGAAATTATTGTACCTGCTACACAAGTCTTCCTATCATGATAATTGGGTTTTCTTCTTAACATGAAATTCACCATAGTAACTCACTGTTATGTCTTAATATATAAAAAAACCAAACAGAGAAAGATAGGTAAACTGGTAAATGACATCAGCCTAATAGGTTTTTGCCTTGTTTTCCTTTGACATATGCTAAGTTAATCTACAAGGGAGGTCCTGATTCTTGAAGCCCTAAAAAATTGCAATCTATGTGGCCCATCACAGCTTTTATTAGAATGCTTAATTAAGTTGTACTGCTAATATGTAGACTCCATCTCTTGCTATTAATGTAATTAAAACTCTCTTCCAGATTTTGCTGCTGTAATTTTGTAGGGGATAATAAGTAGAAAAGCTCATTTCTAGTTTCATGTTTTAATGTAAAAAAGAATAGTTCATTTTCTTCCCACCTTTTTAATCCCTTGAAATGGTAGAAAGAAAAATCCTTCCCAATTAAAATCTCTCCAGGTAATGTTATTTTGTTTGTTTGTTTTTTGTTTTAGTTATAATATACCTTTAACCATTGGCAGTTCCTAAATTTCTCATGACGCAAAGCTTATGAGTGGTAATCTGGCTGGAAGGTGGTGAAGGCGGCTGCATCTGCAAAGATGGCACACTGGTACATTGTGCATTACTTGGATAGAATTAATGGGAAAATTAAAAAGGTTTACTCATCAACCCTGCTAATGGCACCCATGAATGCAGTCTTGGTGATGGAACTTTTATTTATGAGCCCCCTTTTATGCTGCCTTCTGCTTATTGCTTGTATAGTTTATTTATTGTTTGTCCATTCTGCTTCAGTGTGGTCAAAGAATAGATAGAGATGATGATTCCCAATGGTTTTATGTTGAGAAATAGGGTAATCCACCCAAAAAATCCATACAAATTACTTGTATGTATTAGAACTGAGTTTATTTCCAGAAGCCTCAAGAGCAAAAATAATAATTGAAACCTTTGATCTTTCATTTTTATTTTCAAAGTGTCTCAAATCATGGCACAAGAATAATTGTGGATCTTCCTTTCACTGCTCTTCAGTGCCCTGTGCATTCCCTAATCCAGCTTTCACACCTCATTCTTCACTTAAATAAAACACAAATATATCAATGTATTTAATCTTCAAATGGCAAGACAACTCTATTTCTGTGCTTGTCTTCTGTAACTCTAAATCTTAGTCAGGACTGTGTGGTTAAGATCTCAAAACTGATGTAGTGAGCCTTGTGGGGGAAAAGGGCATGCCTCAAATCATGGTTTGGATGTGGCAAAGTCATAACAAGTAACCAAAATGTTTGTACCACCATAATTTCCTGAAATAAAAAAAAAAGATCTCAAAACCATCTCACTTTATGAAGCTGATTGAATTCTTTAAATAAAAACATGGAGGAATTTGGCTCAAGTAGTAGAAAGTTTACCAGCCCATACAACCAACAATATTCACTCAACAACTACCAGATACATGCTATGGAAAGAGCACTGTTCTAGGCATAAAGACATAGCAGGGAAAAAAAAAAAAAAACAACTCTCTCAAGAGATTCATATTCTTGAGTAGACAGTATGAACAGACGGCAGATAATAGCTAAAAAAAAGGCAATATCATAAGTACTATGAAAAAAAAAGATTCAGTTTGATGATTAAGATTGATGGTCAATGAATGTTCCTCTGAGAAGTCAGCATTTAAGCTGAATCCTAAATAACAAGATGGATACAGTCATGTGAACATTATGTGGGGAGCTTTGGAGGCAAAGGGAACACAAGATGAACAGAAATTCCAGTGTGTTAAAGGCTCATTGGATGAGGGTGATGGTAGAACAAGAGAAACGAATTTAAAGGTGTGGACTGATATTACAAGTATCAGAGATATTAGATTTTCCAGTAGCAATGGGAAGCTATTGCAGGGTACCAAGAGCATAAAGTGACTTTTTTTATTTATTTAAAAACACTACCTTTAGTTCAGAAAGGACTGCTGTAAATGGGTTATTTGTTTACAAATATTTCCCTCCACCCGTGTCATCTTTCCCTATATGCAGACAATACTTCTCGCCCCACATGAATGGCTTCGGATAATAGAATATGAGCAAACTTGAAATTTGCTGTGTCTGAGAAACAGCTGTAAATGCACTTGCACATTTTAGTTTGGTCCCTTTTTCCTGCCCTCCACCATGAAGGTGGCATGTTCTAGGGGTTCTCTGATCCTTAAGCCTGATATCTGAGATGAGGAGACACATGACACTACATTGTTCCAGTCCAGTCCCATTGGAGCTGCAGCACTCGAGTAGTGTGCACAGCAAATAAATGCTGTGGAACCCACTGAGATATTACACTTATTTGATATCCCGACAAAGCTGACCGATGTAGTCAAGAATGGAGTTATAAATTTGGACGTCATTGCCATACCGATCAATTGTATTAAATGCTTTGGGACTAGACAGGATGGTCTAAGAGAGGTGATTATCTCCAATTGGTTTTAAGGTGAGAAACAGGCTTAATAAAGCAAAACAAATCAATAAACAAAAACACTCCAAAGCTAAGATTTTCTTAGTGAAAGCATTAATTTCTTTTGTTTCTGTAATGTTTAGATGAGTTCTATTTCAAAAATTGGCAAATGGGTACTTTAAATCAACATTTGGGAACTGTTTTTTCATGATGTATATTCCAATCAAACAAAATGTGAATGGCCCTATTCAAATTATACATCACCATGAAACAGATATTCCTGATAATTTTTCAGGTTGTAACAATGTAGTTGAAATTGAAGAAAAGTTATCGCTTGGAATGAATTGATCTATCCTTTCCTAAAAATAAGTCACTTGCTTTAAACATAATAAATATGATTTTAGATTGTATTGTTTCCTGGTATACATTTCTATCACAAGATGTGTTGAGCTCTATTTTAATTAGATGAAATAAGGCATTTCTAAATTGATGACAAATGTTGCTTTAAAGAGCACATGAGATTGCCCTTTGGTACTTTGTTAAATTATTATGAAAATTTCACACTTTCACAATCATTTTCTTTTTATTTAGAGTAAGAGTCCTGTCATAAACTACCCACTGCACCTCCACATCCACTCTTTTTTTCTCTAGCAACTGCATGGATATCTGCACACACTTGCATTTTCTCTAATGCTGAAGATTCCAAACAAATCATAGTCAAGATGGGTTGCTGGGTTAATAGACAATTATTCTTGAACCAAACATATTTCTTTAAAATTTTCAAGCTACATTATTTCCTTTTGAGTTGTTTTTCAACTATGGTTCAAAATTTTATTATTATTAATTAGTATGTCTGTTTAATGCACTCCCACCTCTTACTCATTTTTATAACATAACTTGAATTCCTTTTATTTCTTTGTTTTTATGCAGTTTATTAAAGTCCCAGACATGATATTGAAATGTGGTTTTATACTGCTATAATCCATTCTGTCTAAATCTATTTGACTAATGGCATGGCTTGCCTCAATCTATGCTTTCATATAAAAAAATTTATCATAAATATTTCATTAAGGTAAGGACGGATTTTGGGGTGACCCTTCTGAATTTTATAGTTTCAGCTATTTAACTGGTTAACAACAGCAACAATTATGACTGCCATTTTTTAGGCTCTTACTGTGTTTCAGCTGTCATTTTAAAAACATAAAATATGACATATTATTTAATCCTCATACAACCATATTAGATAGATTCTGGTAGTATTCCCACTTAACAGATAAAGGAAAAGGTTAAGTAATCTGCCCAGTGTTATGCAGATAGTAAATGTGGAGTCAGGATTCAAACCTTTGTCTGTCTCACATTAAGACTGAATGCTTAATTCTATCATGTATAGTCCCTATTAGAGTAATCTAATGGCTCCATAAAACAACCTCCAAATCTCAGTAATTTAACAAGGTAAAATTTCATTCCTAGCTCATGTCACAGTTCAGTCAGATGATAGGCATGCAATCTTGCAGGCTCCTCCCATGTAGTGCCTTTGTCCTTCCCTGGAACTGCAGAGTTCAATATGGTAGTCATTAGCCACATGTAGCTATTAATTAAAATTAAAAATTCAACTCCTCAGACACAGAAGCCATATTTCAAGTGTTCAGTAGCCTCATTTGCCTAGTGACTATTTTATTGAAGAATGCTCATTATCACAAAAATTCTGCCAGGCACCCTGGATTAGAGCCTCTGGATCTTCCTCTGGGACCTCTGCTTCAAGCCTGCCCGTGAGAGAAAGAGAGCATGGGAGATTGCCAGGGGAACTTTTGTGAGCCAGGCTGAGGTTCAGTATATCATGTCTATCCGCTTTCCACTGTCCAGAACTCAGACAAATGGATGCACCCAAATACAAGAGAAACTCGGAAAGTGGTCGAGCTGTATACCTCAGAGCACAAGGGAAATGGCCGGTGAACAATCAACCGGGCTCTTTCTCAGAGTTGCTTTAAATATTTCTGTTTTCTAAGAATTCACTGAGTACTTATTACATACCACCATCTAAGCATTTGAAGTGCATTTCCAATCCCTCACAAAAAAATTGGGGAAGATTAGATTATTGTTTAGTCACTGCCTTGTTCCTTACCACCTCTTGGAGAGGCATTTCCTTTCACATTTCCTTGATGTTGGGCCCAGTATATGGCCTGGTTTGGTGAAGAAAATGTGAGCTGAAGTGATAACGTTGTGACCAACCTGCGGCACATTTTCCCATTCAACCACATGGAAGCTTGAGAACTCCATAGACACTGTCCTTCCAGCCCAGGTGCCAGAATGAGGAAGATGGAACTGACTTGGACTTCATCCACAGATGAATGCCCCCAGCCAACATGCAGCCCTGCAGAGTGATGAGCTTATTGTTCTATGCCTATGTGATTTCGTGGTTTTTGTTATGCGGTAAGTTAATACAATTTTTTAAACCAGAAGCTATTGTAAAGAAACTGTGACTTGGACTGGTTAAGTGTCCTAGGTCACATGGCTATTGAGGAAAAGAACCAGGATTCAAACTAAGACCCTCTGATTCCAATACAGACATCTTTAACCATTATGCCAGGCTGCCTCCAAGTAAATGTAATATTGTCAGGTACAAAGGCTGAAATGCCAGGGCTATTCAATGCTTCTGTTCAACATTACTGTCATTAATAGCTTGTTTCATTTTCTCATTGTGTTCCTTAAGCTCTCCCTATCTAGTCCTATTTCATATGTGTGTTTTCTGTACACATACAGGCATGTAACAATGAATAACAATGAGGTTTTCTAAAGAATGTAATTTCTTCAGGTGAATTTTTAGATTGTGATTTCCAGTGAGTTCCTTTTTTTGATAAGTGATTTCTTGGATAGGTGATCTTTGTAGATCATACCGTAGCAAAGAGGAATTAATACACTGCAGGGAATCAGACAAGCATTCCTCCAAGTTAGGTTTGAACAATGATCTCAGAAAATTGGAGCCCTTTGGTGAGACTTCAAGAGAGATACTCTTAAGACTGCTCACTTTCCCATTTGTGCAGGCGAACTGTGCTGTTACTTAAGCAGCACTGGGCTGTGAAATGAGAGGTGAGCTCTTGCTAAGCTGCCAAGAGTACTTGTGGACACAAAATATGACAAATCAATAAATGAGCAAGATGCAAGGAAACCTTGTGGTTGAGAAAGTGTTATTGTAGTTGGGAAGTGCTAGCGTAGTTGGGAAGTGTTGACTATTGAACTAGTTTGTTGTACAGTGAGGATATGCAAATCTTTAAAGAATATAAAAAAGGGGCTTTTAGAACCTCTAAAATTATCCTATTTCTCTGTGCACGTCCCTTTGGGTGATTTATTTTTTCTTTTTGGATACTGTTGTCATTTTGAGTTAATATTGTTTGGCTCTGTAATCATTGAAGCCAGAATGAATTTAATAAAATGAAAATTGAATATTTGCCTGATATGACTATGACTTATTATTCAATGTGTGGCCCATGAACTGGCAGCATTGGCATCACCAAGGAGATTATTAGAAATATATAATTCTGGCCCCACCCAAGCTCAACTGAATCAAAATATTTATTGTAACAAGGTTTTAAGTTTTGATGAGAGTTAGTAAGAGGAAAAATGTAAAGTTATTGTCTAGAAGTCACTAAATGGCAATCTTATTATTAACCAGGTTGTCTTTTTATACAGCTATAAGGAAATGGAGTATTTAATAAGGTCAAATGGAAAATAAAAAGAGGGGAAATGCAAAGACACTAGCTATCTTATCATTTACTATATACCTGACTACCAGTTAATGTCCAGAGCAATGTGAAGAGGGGTGTTATTTTTAATGGTCAAAATAGGGGAGAAACCCATTATCGCAAACCCATTATTTTTCAGTTTATAATCTTATTCTCAGATTAGCATATTTTTAAGTAGAGTTGGGTATATTGAAAAAGAAAATGTTAATATTATATACTTAGACCAGAACCTTTAATCAAAGCATAATTAGCAAATAAAATGAATAGCTTTGGAAATTAGAACAGAGTTAACATTAATATAATAATGTGCTAATTTTCTTTTCTTTTTGTTGACTTGAGGAAGATTTGGGCCATAATCTATTTATAATAATGAGACTTAGTCCTGCTATTTGATGCCTTAATTCCATATCTTTATAATAAGCCGAAAACATATATTTGTTCAAACAATGTTCAATTTAAAATTGAAGTGAATTTACATAAATTATCATAGGATTTATGTCTGATGAGATATATATAGTGAATATGCAGGTAAAAATGCTAAGTAAAATAGAGATTATAACGTGGTCCTTGACAGATTTTCTTTTGGTGAGGATTTTTATAGGACCAATTGTCATGTCCCTATTCAAACAGCTTTTAATTTATTGTTTAATTGATTACAATTAAGTCAGAGGACCCTCTGTCAAATAATAGCTTTCTAATTTACCTTGTTCTCCTTTTTTCTCTTATTTTGATGAAGCCAGATAAGAGACATGAGTTCCATTATTATAACATGTTATTGGTTTTTTTGATGCACAAATCTTTGCTTTTCATCCAGCATGATGGTTAGTGTGTTTCTTCAGCTCTGCTTCTTCTGATAAATACTTTTTTTATGTGTTTTAGTTTCTATGATCATTGATATTCACTGAACCTAAAGAAGCCATTCCTATATGGGCACACAGGAAAGGAAAAAAGTGACCTAGTGGTCTTTCCAAAATGAGCATGTAGCTGGAAGCTTAGTAACTTTTCACAAACAGTTATTATTTGATGTTATTTGTCCAAACTTGGCGGCTTCCCATGCAATAGTATCATTCAAAAATATTTTCTTCCTAGTGTCACAGGCCACTTTTCATCTTCTTCAATGCTGTCAACCTCCTGATATATGATTTCAAGAACACCACAAAAGACCTCTTGTTTTCACGAGGCTTCTTTACTGTTTACTAACACATAGATATTTTTCCTTTCAATTATTTGACATATTGTCTTTTTAATAAATTTCTTTAAATGAGACACTTTATATAATTAAGAAAAAAACCTTAAAAATGACAAAAATATGTGTTGTGCGCCTGTAGTCACAGCTACTTAAGAGGCTGAGGCAGGAGGATCGCCTGAGCCCAGGAGTTTGAGGCTGCAGTGAGCCATGATGATGCCACTGCACTCTATCCAGGTGACAGAGTGAGACTCTGCTTCAAAAAAAAAGAGAAAATGGCAAACATAATTATCAATATTCAAATGTGTATCACCTAAAATCATTTTTGTTACTGCAATTTGGGAAACATTGACTTCTGTTCTGGAGAGCAACTTTTCTTGGAAAAAAATGGATAGTATAGCTTGAAAGCATAATTAGTTGAATAGGCTAAATGCTCTGAGTAGGTTGAATTGTGGGCCCTAAATTCAATGATAAAAGTCACTGGAAAAGCAGAGGAAGATTTGAGCCATGCACACAGACACAGCAGAGAAATCAGTGTGAATATGGAGGAAGAGATTGGAGTAATGTGTCTACAAGCCAACAAATGCCAAGGATTGCTGGAAGCCAACAGAAACTGTAAAAGGCAAGGAATGAAACTTTGCAATACCGAAAGTGATCTACAAATTCAATGCAATCTCTATTAAAATACCAACATCATTCTTCACAGATGTAGTGAAAAATTAATTTTATGCTTTGTATGGAACCAGAGAAGACCCTGTATAGCAAAAACAATTCTAGGCAATAAAAACAAAATGGAAGGTATCAATTTACCAGACTTCAAACTATGCTACACGTCTGTAGTAATCAAATCAGCTTGGTACTGGTACAAGAACAGAGTCATTGACCAGTGGAACAAAACTGAGAACCCAGATATAAAACCATCCTCATATAGCCATCTAATCTTTGACAAAGCAGACAAAAAGATACACTGGGGAAAAGAATCCTTATTCAATAAATGGTGCTGGGAAAACTGGACAGCCACTTGTAGAAAACTGAATCAGGATCCTCACCTTTCACCTCTCACAAAAATCAACTGACCCTGGGTAACAGACTTAAACCTAAGGTGTGAAACTATTAGAATTCTAGAGGAAAACATTGGAAATACTCTTTTGGAAAGTGGCCTAGGCAAAGAATTTATGAAGACCCCAAAGGCAATCACAGCAACAACTAAAATAGATAAATAGGATCTGATTAAATTAAAAAGCT
>CAUYSK010062004.1:0-39140 GCA_963575035.1 Avahi laniger | reverse complement strand
AAGCTCTGGGAAGTGCAAGAGCTGTCCATGAAGGAACCTCTGGGCAGGGCCTCTGTCTTAGGCTGCGTGAGCTGCCTCCTAGTCTGACACCGGAACCGGTGTGCTCTCAGTCCTAGGGCTCACGCACTCCCGTCATGGAGTTACCCTGCAGCCACGACAGGGGGGAGTCTGGGTAGGCGAAGACGCCAGGAGTTATTGTAGCATGCCCAACCACACCTGTGGGTTTTGCCCAAGCTCCAGCGCAGCAAAGGCTTGTACCAGTAGTATCTGGTTACAGATTTACACGTGCGGGCCGCCCAGGGGTTACGTCACACTGGGTGAATGGAAACTTACAAGCTCTTTTCGCGGGCTTTTGTACATGTGCAGGCTTGGTCGGCCACTTTAGGTAATCAGGCAGATCCACATGGCTCGCGGCCATCTTGAATAAGCGGCTGCCGGGCCTCATGGCTCCCGCCATGTGATGAGTTTTCTGATAAAAAAAAATGGTGAATTAGGTCAGATCTCACTTCCCATAGCATGTACCCTTTTCTTCTCCTTGCTACTCAGGGCTTATCTATGGCACATTCTTCGTGTCAAATAATATTGAAAATCATGGAATTCTGAGTCAGATACTTGAGTTTGAATTCTAGCCCTCCATGTACAAATTTAGGACCTAAGGCAGTAGTTTTCTACAGGGGTAATTTTGTACCCTGCTCCACTCCAATGGGGGTATATTTGCCAATGTCTGGAGATATTCTTGGTTATCATAGCTGATGGGTACAACTAGCCTCTACTAGATAGAGGCCATAGATGCTACTAAACATCCTGAAAATGCACATCACAGCACCCTAAAGCAAATAATTATCTGACCTAAAATGTCAATAATGCTCAGATTGGGAAACCTTGATAATAAGACAAATTAACTTTTTTGAGCTCTATCATCTTTAAAATAGGAATGATACAGAGATTAATGTCAGAGAACTAGAAAGAAATTCTCTGTTTCCTGTGTCATTCTGGAGACAGTGTCCCCTTTTCTTCACTGTGTTTCACATTAGTGACTCCAATGACTAAACTGTCAGACCAAGTAAGAAGAAACACCATGAAAGTGCATTATAAAAGAAAATTTCCTTCTAGTTGATCCTTTTCACTGTCTCACACAACATACCATGTAAGCAGCTACCTGTACTTCTGAAACAGAACACATCCAGTAGGTAAGCACATTATAATAACAGATGCTTATACAGCACTATGTGTAAGACACTATTTCATCTAAGTGCTTTACATTCTCCACTCGTTTGTTAATAATTCTCACATATACTCTATGAGGGAGTTATCAATGTCTTTTCACAAATGAGTACATTTGGGCCCTGAGAAGCTAAATAATTTGCCAAGTTCACATGGCTAACAAAGTAGAAGGTCCAAAATTCAAACTCAGGATATCTGGCTTCAAACTCTCCAGAGTCTGTGCTATTAACCACTATACAACTCTGAGTCTCAAAGAAAGAATATAGAAGGGACTTGGAGTACCATTATCTGTACTCCAAAGGGGACATCTTGCTAGGACAGCAACTGGAGTTTTATGAATTGGGTGAGAAGAAAGGTGCATTTGAAGTGCATAAAAGTAAGTTAATACAGCATAGTGGAATGAATGAATGTACATGGGCTTTTCTTTATTGGGAGACTTTTTATCAATGCCTCTATCTTGCTACTTGTTATTGGTTTATTCAGGTTTTGGATTTCTTCCTGGTTCAATCTTGGTAGGTTGTATGTGGGTAGGAATTTATCCATTTCTTCTAGGTTTTCCAATTTATTGACATATAATTGCTCATAGTAGTCTCTAAGGATCTTTTGAATTTCTCCAATATCAGCTACAATGTCTCCTTTCTCATCCTTTGATTTTATTTATTTGAGTTTTCTCTTTTTTTCTTAGTCTGGTTAAAGGTGTGTCAGTTTTGTTTATCATTTCAAAAAACCAACTTTCATTTTGTTGATTTTTGTATTTTTTTGTTTCAATTTATTTCTGTTCCGATTTCTATTATTTCTTTTCTTCTACTAATTTTTAGGTTTAGATTGCTCTTGTTTTTCTAGTTCTTTGAGATGCATCATTAGGTTGTTTATTTCAAGCTTTTCTACTTTTTTGATGTAGGTACTTATTGCTATAAACTTTCTTCTTATTACTGCTTTTACTGTATGTTTTGATATGTTGTGTTTTCATTTTTATTTGTCTTGAGAAGTTTTTTAACTTCCTTCTTAATCTCTTCACTGATCCACTGGTCATTCAGGTACATATTGTTTAATTTCTATGTGTGTTTTTATAGTTTTCAAGGTTACCCTTGGTGTTGACTTCTAGTTTTATTCCATTGTGATCAGAGAGAATACTTGGTATGACTTCAATATTTTTGAAATTTTTTAAGACTTGTTTTGTGGCCTCTGAAGCTACTGATTGAAATGTTCTGTAAATATCTGTTAGGTCTATTTAGTCTATAGTTCAGGTTAAGTCTAATGTTTCTTTGTTGATTTTCTCTCTGGGTAATCTGCCTAATGCTGAAAATGCAATGTTGGGGTCTCCAGTGATTATCGTACTGGGATCTATCTCTCTCTTTAGCTCTGATAATATTTGCTTTATATATCTGGGTGCTCCAGTGTTGAGCATATATATATATATATTTAGAATCATTATGACCTCTTACTAAATTGACCACTTTGTTATTATATAGTGACATTCTTTGTCTGTTTTTACAGTTTTTGTTTAAAATCTATTTTATCTCATAGAAGTATAGCTACTCCTATTCTTTTTTTGGTTTTGATTTGCATGTAATATCTTTTTTCATCCCTTCATTTTCAGTCTATGTGAGTCTTTATAAGTGAAGTGGGTTTATTATGACAACATATGGTTGGCTCTAGTTTTATTTTCTATTCAGCCACTCTATGTCTTTTGATTGGAGAGTTTAGTCCATTCACATTCAATGTTGTTATTGATAGGTAAGGACTTCCTACTGCCATGTTGTTATTTGATTTATGGTTGTTTTGTACTGCTTTCTTTGTTACTTCCTTCCTGTCTTCCCTTGTTAAAAGTGATTTTCTCTGTTACTGTGTTCCTATTTCTTGCTTTCTATTTTTTGTGTATGTGTTGTAGGCTTTTTGATTTGAGGTTACTTCGAGGCTTGCAAAAGAAACATTTTATAACCAATTATTTTAAATATGTGACAGCTCTTCTTACAGGCAAACAAATAAACAAGCAATAAGAAATCTAACACAAATTCTATACTTTAACTCCATCCTTCCCCCTGCTTTTTAACTTTTTGTTGTTTCCACCCATATCTTTTTATACTATCTCTCTGTCAAAAATTGGTGTACTTTTTTTTGATAGATTTGTCTTTTAGTCTTCCTACTCAAGATATAAGTGGCTTATACACTGCAATTACAGCAATAGAGTATTCTGTATGTGGGTATTTACTGTTATCAGTGAATTTTATACCTTCAGATGATTTCTTATTGCTCAGTAACATCCTTTTCTTTCAAATTGAAGAATTCCTTTCAACATTTCTTAAAGGGCAGGTCTGATGTTGATGAAATCCCTCAGCTTTTGTTAGTTTTAGAAAGTCTTTATTTCTCCTTCATGATTGAAGGATATTTTTGCAGGATATAATATTCTAGGGTTAAGTTTTTTTCCATTAGCATTTTGAATATGTCATGCCACTCTCTCCCGGCCTGTAAGGTTTCCTTTGAGAAGTCTACTGCCAGACATATTGGAGCTCCTGTATGTTCTTTTCTTTTTTTTTTACTTTTTTCTTGCTTCCCTTAGGACCTTTTCTTTACCTTTGGGAACTTGATTATTAAATTCTTTGAGGTAGGCTTGTTTGGGTTAAAACTACTTTGTGTTCTATGACCTTCTTGTACCTGAATATTGATATCTTTCTCTGTGTTTAGAAAGTTTCCTGTTATTATTTCTTTAACAAACTTTCTACCCCAATCTCTCTCTCTACCTACTCTTTATGGCCAATCACTCTTAGATTTGCTCTTCTGGGGCTGTTTTCTAGGTCTTGTAAGTGTGCTTCATTATTTTTTATTTGTTCATTTTTTTCTCTTCTGACTGCATATTTTCAAGTAGCTTGTATTCAAGCTCACTAATTCTTTCTTCCGCTTGGTCAGTTCTGCTGTTTAGAGACTTTGATGCATTTCTCAGTTTGTCAATTGAATTCTTTAGCTCCAGAACTTCTGCTTGATTATTTTTTATTATTTCAATATCTTTGTTAAATTTCTCTGATAGGATCCTAAACTCCTTCTTTGTGTTATCTTGAAGTTAATTGAACTTCTTCAGGACAACTCTTTTGAATTCTTTGTCTTAAAGGTCACATATCTCTATCACTCTGGAATTGGTCACTGGTACCTTATTTAGTTTGTTTGGTGAGGTCATGTTTTCCTGGATGTTCTTGATGCCTGTGGATATTCATTTATGTCTGGGCATTGAAGAGTTAGGTATTTATTTTAATCTTGTTTGAACTCATTTTTCTTGAGAAGGCTTTCCAGCTATGCACAGAGAATTGAGGGTGTGATCTAAGTTTTTGGTCACTGCAGCCATATCAGCAGTGGGAGAGCCTTAAGCCAACTAACGCTGTGACTTTTGCAAACTCCTCGTGTTACTGCCTTAGTAGACTTGGGTAAGATGTGGAAGAATTCCCTGGATTACCAGGCAAACTCTCTCACTCTCTTCCCTCACTCTCTGTGCTGGGCTTCTGAAGTTGAGGGAGGAATGACATGGGCACTCCCTCATGGCCACCAGCACCAGATCACACCTGAAGCTAGCCCAGTCTCGCCAAAGCCCATGGTGACTGCTGCCTGGCTACCTCTGATGATTATTCAAAGCCCAAAGGCCCTTTCATCAGCAAGTGGTGAATTCTGCCAGGACTGGTCCTTCTTTCCTTCAGGGTAGCATGCTTCCTTCTGGCCGAGGGTGGGTCCAGAAATGCTTTCTATGAACTAAGGCCTAGACTCAGGGGCTTCAAGAGTCTGCTTGGTACTTTATTTTACTGTGGCCAGACTTTTTCTAAAGTTGCAAAACAAAGTCCTCTGAACTTTTCCCTTTCCTTTCCCCAAGTGAAAGAAGACTTTCCCTGAACTGTATTGCCTGGAGTTGGGGAGGAGTGACACAGGCACTTGTTTGGCCACTACTGCTGGCATTTAGCTGAATCACATGCACTCCAAGCCCACTGGCTCTGAGCCAGCATAGCTATAGCAATTGCATAAAGACTACAGGTTTTGTGGCCTGACTGCCTTATGAATTTAGTCCAGGCCCAGACTGTTAGCTAGTGGTAGGGCTAACCAGAACTTGGATTTAAGGGAGAAGGATTTCCCTCTGGCCAGGCTGGTCTAAATGCTCCCTCCATGGGCATCAGTGGAATTCTGCCCTGTGCTATGTTTTCCTGTGAGAAGGCGGCCCTGAGTTTCTATGCAAAGTCCTACAGTCACTACACTCTCCCTCCCCTGGGCACATATTCTCTGTCCACTGAGCACATTAGTGTGGCACTGCTGGGTGATGAGAGAGGTGTGGGGTGAGCAATGCAAGATTATCTTTTTTGCCTCCTTCAGTGCTTCTTTCCTTGATAAAATGTTAAAACCAGGTTTTTTGATGGCTCTCCGGATTTTTGGTTCTTCTGGAGGTGCTTGCTAGCATGGATAGTTGTTAAATTTGCTGTTTGTGTGGAGGAACTATCGCTGATGATTTCTATTTGGCCATCTTACTCCACCCATGCCTAATTTTTTTTAATAAAATAGAATAAACAGGTTTAGAGAATTCAGCAATGAGGGTAAATATGTTATTGCGAAATATTTGTTTTTGGTTTTGGCATTATACACACACACATATACATATGCATACGAGTTGAGCATCCCAAATCTAAAAATCAACAATCCAAAATGTTCAAAAATCTGAGACTTTTTGAATACAGACATGGCACTGAAAGGAAATGCTCATTGCAGCACTTTGGATTTCATATTTTTAGATTATAAATGCTGAACCTGTAAGTATAATGTAAATATTCCAAATTCTAAAATATCCAAAATCCAAAACACTTCTGGTCCCAAGCATTTCAAATAAGGGATACTCAACCTGTATACACACACACACATATATGTACATAGATACATATATGTATATGTACATAAATATGTATATATACATAAATTAGGCCATGATGTAAATTCATTTCTTTTGTGGCTAAAGAATTTTGAGAAGCACTAAATTAAAGTTTGGGATTTTGTTTTTGTTTCTAACAGTTAGGATGAGTTCACAATGTGTTATTCATAATCTCTTACCCAGTCACCCCCCTTTATGTTTACTGCCATCGAATTGTATGGTGACTAGCCAACATGGAGGTAGGGCAGTCTGACCATAACAACACACAATGTAATGTTTCAGTGAAAAGGGTAATTTATTTAATTTTGGTGCCCTTCTTGCCTAGGACAATACTTAAATGTAAGTACACAGCCAGTAAATAACTGTTGACTAGATTTCGTGAAGCAGTATAATAATAGGCAAAGCACTGCTTTGATGCTTTCAGAACCATGGCCTACCAGCCTCAGAAAACCTTTTATGCTGGCTTAACAGGTTTTGAGAAACAAAACTATCTTCATTTTAATTTTTATTTTCTCTTCTAGAAGGATCAATAAGTGGTAGACCAGATATATACAACAAAATAGTGCCTCTAGATGTCATATTCTTTCCAGATGTTAACAGGATAGAGAAATGTGACCCAGATGATAGGATAGTTAAGGGAATATATAACCATTTGAATGACTAAAAAAAAGAATGAAATTTAATGGAATAATGTCAACCTGAATTGTAATAATGCTAACCTAAAATGAGATCACCATCAAGTTCTTCACTGGCTTCTGGCCAGAGACTGGATAAAGAATTCTCTAAAAATATGAATGGCATACATAGCAAATTGGTAGATCCCACAAACCTTAGTGAAGGAGAAAATGCTTTTGATGATAAAATAGGGATCTCTATGAATTGTCAAAAGTTGGTAAATGCCGGTGAATGCTAACAAGATAAATTATAATCAGGATCAGTGTAAGGTCCTGCATTTGGATCCAAATAGCCAACTATATAAGTACAATATGGGACAGATATGGCTTAGCAACTATACATATTTGCTTTTAAAAGGAGGGAAAAAGTTTTATTAAAAAAGAAAAAAAAAGACTTCGATATTTTAGTTTAAAATAAATACAAAATGAGCCCATCTTTAAAACACTAATTAAAATTTGGGTTATATTAATACAACCATAGTATTTTAAATAAGAGACTTGACAATCTTTCACAGACCACACCTCAGTATAGTGTTCAGTTCTGTGAGCCATAACTTAAGAGTTTGTTTGCATGAAAGCAGTTAAACTGATGAGAGAATTTGAAAACATTTTATATGAAGAAGAGTTAAAGGAACTAGAAATATTTAATTCAAAAAAGAGAAGCCAACAGAGAAATACTAAATTACTTCTGTAAACTCTCAAAAAAAGAAATCGGAACTGTTGCATGAAAGTTACCATGTGTCAGGTTTTCCCAGTATAGGGAAAAGCTTTACTGTCTCCGGAGTTCCTTAGGTGGAATAAGTATTCACTTGGAAATCAAACAATCACTTTGCAGGAATGTTGTAAATTAGACTAAAGTATTGGAATGTTCCACTACGCAATGACTTTCAAGGTCCTTTCCAATATTCAAAGTAAATAATTTTAATATAAATACTGTATATGTTATATAACATTTTGTGGCTTTAGGGTTGACCCTAAATTTAAAATAACAGAATATCAAAACTCCACAACATTACAAATCCTTACATTAAACATTTTAAATGATATATCAGCTGACACTGCTTTGTCATCAAGCAAACTTGAAACTTATGGTAGTACAAAAGTGTATTTTAAAGGAATAGTATAAGAAACCCCATGACAAACTTCAAGTAATTACATGAAAACTAATATACGTCTCCGATGCCTAACAGATTAAAAGGGACAAAATTGTCTGAATATTTTCAAAATATCTATATAGTTTCTTTCACACATGCAAAAAAACTAAAGGTATGGAAGATTATTTTTCCACTTTTTATTTTGATGTTGAATAAATGCAGCCTGAATCCACAATTGCAGACTGATCTGCTGGGAGCAAATTTGAGCTAGCTGCAGACATCCAGATGTTCTATTTTTTCTTTTTTTTGGTAGCTGGCAAAGAGCCCAATTAGTTCAAATACTGTCCATTTTGGCACACTATTTTTTATTGTAAGGAAAATCCCCTTAGGACCATCCCTAATAATAGTCTTTAGATTATTCAATTACTAAAGCAACAAAAACAATATGTAAATCACCAAAAAGTCAGAGTAGAAAAGTATTGCTGAATTTTTATCATTTATTTACAGATTCCCCAGAACAGGCTCTTTCTACTCGTTTGTCTGTTTTGGCAGGCCACTTGTCAAAACAGGGAGGATAAAAAATGCATCCTAAATAAAATGACTGGTTCCACTAATCATGTTATCAATGGTGTTGATCATTATTACATCTCTAACCATGTTTGTTGCTGCTCCTAGGAAAGTGACTATATAGCCTCCAGGCAGTAAGGGATTCTCTAATATATCACAGCATAGTTTGGCATACCAAAGTACAGTGTAACATACAATGATCATGAAACATCAATCCATAAAATATTAGCTGGCCAAAATAAAAATTTTGTCCACATGAGTGTACATATTTATACATAAAATAATGATTTCCAGGAGTGATGCATTTGGTGCAGTTTAGAGCCATAGCTATGAATGTCAAGAAATAACAGAAAATGGTGACAATAAGTGAACATGAATACCCCAATATATTGTTCTTATCTTGGTAATATTATGCAAATTTGCATTTAAACAATTTTTAAAGGTAGGAAAATATAATCCTACAATATCATGAAACCACCCTTTAGAAAATTAATAAAGGTCCACAAGGCGGGAATTGTGGTAGGGGTCTGAACTCTACAAAGATATAGACATAGTTAAAAAATATATATAACCAGTCATTGTCCCCTTGTTTGCTTTCCTATGATTGCTATTCATGAATCACATAGCTGACAGTCATAAAGATTCTTGATTTTCTTAATTACTCCCATAAATAACATCACCCTTGTGAAACCTACGGCTAGTTTTTGAGATATCTTCCAGGTCCTGCATTCCAGTGGGCTGGCTGACCCACCCAGACCAGTGGCCCATACCAAGACACTGACTGAACTGGTCTTGTGACCCCCATCCAGGAACTGACTCAGCACAAGAAGACAATTTCTATACTCCCATAGTTTCACCTGGAACCCAGCCAATTACCAGACCAAATTGTCTAGGCCTTTGCCAGCCAAACTGTCATTAAAAGCCCTTTCTCCCAAATTCTCAGAGAGATGGATTTGAGAACTTCTTCCCATCTCCTGGCATGATGCCCTTGATATTAAAATCTTTCTCTGCTGTGACTCCTGCTGTCTCCGCGTATTGGCTTCCTCTTCAGCAGCAGACAATGAACCTGATAAGGCTGTAACTAAGTGGGGGCTGATCCGGGATCACTCTTGTGGGCACTTGCCCATGGTTCAGCAGCCTCTCACAGGTGAGTTGGACCTAGAAATGTGCCCTAGCAGATGCTCAGTTCTCTTGGACTGAGGGTAATCTCTGGCATCAACCCTACTGGAGGGATGTTGTTGACCCATGGCGCTAGTACCTGTTTACAGTGGAGAAATGGTTTTTGGAACTAGAAGACATCATCCTTGGTGAGTATTTGAAATATGTCCAGCACCCATTCCTTCCCCTGATCGTTGGCATCTTTGGAGGTATTGTGTCTCCTTTTTGGGTCTTTTTTGGCTTTCCCTATATTATAAGAAGAGTGTTGTCTTGGGGAGACTTCTCCCCAACCGGATGGAGAATAGGGAGTCTCTCTGGAAGAATCCTCTTGAATTTTTGGTTTGACTTGTTTTAGAAAGACTTCTGTTTTACTTGCGTGTTCAATTTGAGATATATATATATATACATATATATATTTATGTGACTCCCTTTCCTCACAGAAATAGTATTTTCTCTTGTTGCTCTGCTTTTCTCTGTTGTTCTGTCATAGAGAGGGGGACCAGATAAAATTCCCTCTCATTTTGCTTTATGTTCCTGAGAGCTTGTCTTGTGACCATGCTGGAACATTCTTTCTTGGTCTCCACCACGGGATGCAATCGTTAAGTCGCATTCAGTGACCAACATAAAAATCTCTGGGGACCTGAGATTTTTTTGTTCCTAACATGGCAAGCTCTGGGGAGTGTTTGTCATAAAAGGTCCCATTCATAAGGGGAGTTTGTCATCTCAACCTTTGTTGCTATCTTAGCCTATTTCTGGGAGAATGAAGGGATCTTTGGGATTACATCTTGAGAAGCCATTGGATTAAGTCACTTTAAATAAGTACATCACTAAAAGTTAATGATCAAAAATGGATCCTTTTTTTTTCTGATCTCATTACTTTTTTTTTATTTCAGCATGTTATGGGGGTACAGATGATTAGGTTACGTATGATGCCCTTACCCTCCCTCCCCCGGAAGTCAGAGCTTCAAGTGTGTCCATTCCCCCGGAGGTGCGCATCTCACTCATTGTTTGTGCATATGCCCGTCCCCTCCTCTCCCTTCCCCCCTCCCCCTGTCCAACATCTAATACATGTTATTCTTATATATGCACTTAAATGTTGATCGGCTAATACCAGTTTGATGGTGAGTACATGTGGTGCTTGTTTTTCCATTCTTGGGATACCTCACTTAGCAGAATGTGTTCCAGTGCTTTCCAGGAGTATATAAGAGGTGCTATATCACCATTGTTTCTTAAAGCTCAATAGTACTCCATGGTATACATATACCACAGTTTATTAATCCACTCATGTATTGATGGACACTTGGGCTGTTTCCACATCTTTGCAATTGTGAATTGTGCTGCTGTGAACATTTGAGTGCAGGTGTCTTTTTCATAGAGCGACTTTTGCTCTTTTGGGTAGATGCCCAGTAATGGGATTGCTGGGTCAAATGGTAGTTCTACTTGTATCTCTTTAAGGTATCTCCATATTGCTTTCCACAGAGGTTGCCCTAATTTGCAGTCCCACCAGCAGTGTAAGAGTGTTCCTGAGCGATAACAGTTGATATTTATTGAGCCTTGCTAAGCGATTTAAATGTTTTGACTTGTATAAACCTAATAAAATATTAGAGTAGTCCAGTTTTCTGAGGCTGAAGTAAGACTGTGACCAATCAACTATTTGAACTACATCTATAAAGACTGAATTCTGGCCCAGATTCTCTGGGTCTTTATTTCAGATTTTCCTTAATTTAGGAGCACTTAGTATGTGTTTCCTTAGACCCGGCTCCTGGCGTTGAGGTCACAGTAGAGTTAAGTAAGACAAGTGAAAACATTCTCACTTTCCCCGGCCCCTTAGTGCTAGAAAGCTTTGGACTTAACTAACTTTTAGTGAGGTGGAAGCACCGACCTTTTGGTGTCCTGAAGAGCCCTGCGACAGGCCAGTCGCAGAAAGGAATGCACAAAGGCTGACTTGTGTTTTCGCATCATCTCTCCATTTCTTTTTTTAAAGAAAACCTTTGTTTGCAAAAAGTCTTTCTCTCTGGCTTTTCTGTGAAAGGCCACGAAACACTGTGCAAGCAGAGTCTCAATTCTTCTTCACATAAATGCCCTTAGCAAGGTGCAGTTCACATCTCCGTTTTACATAATGAGAAAACAGACCCAGAGAGGTTATGTAACTCCCTCGAGGTCATACAGCTAGTGTGTTAGGACAGGATCCAAATTCAGTACGGATATCCCAGAACTTTGGCCGCTGTACTGCAGATTTCTTACCTCTAGTAAGAGATTTTGAGCTGAAGAAAGCCCCAAAGCACTTCTCCAGTACTTTTTCTCAATGCGATAAAAGGCAGGTGGGGGCTATGGTTTGAGCAGAGATGAAATGTGTTAGGACCAGCCTTGTGTGAAAACAGGAAGCTTCTCTCTAGAGGGTGGTTAAAGCCAGATAATTAGAGACAGAAGGGACCGAAGAGATCTTGCAGCATAATATCCCTTTGTATTTTTGACCAGTGAAGAAGTTGCAGATTGGGGAAGGTAAAAGGCTTCCTTGGATCATGGTGCTGGGAGAGTGCCACGTCCTTTTCCAGTGCTCCCTGCCTGAAAATGCAAGAATGGAAAGTCTGTGACAGATGCTTTAAAAATCAAAGAAAGGGAGAATCACTGTGGGCTCAGTCATAATGGAAGGGGGGATAGTCCTGTGGCTGGAATAGTTCGTGAGGCGGGCACAGGGCACGATGCGACATCTGTTCTTGGATAGCCTGGCTTTTCCGCTTTCAAATATCAGGTCTGGAACCTGCGGGAGAGGTCGCCCGCTTTACAATGTATTTGAATGTTCTCTGTTTATTCCAAATATGCTGAAGGAGATCGTCTCCTGTCTTTGCCTTCGCCAGGGAGAAGCCCTGACCGCGCCAGGGCCGAGCCGCGGCAAGTGCCTTCATTCCCTGCCCTGCAGCGCCCCCTCCGGCCACCGGGCGGTGACGCCAGTCTTAGTTCGCAGTGCAGGATGCCCGCGGGGGGACTGCCGAGCCATCCTAGGACTGGGATCCTCCCCTCCCAGAAGCACATGCCAGTGTTAAGATGTCCTACGTCATCCATAGCTGGGGGAAGGCCAGCTGTATAAGACAGAAGGAAAAAAAATAAGAAAAAATACCATAACCACCCCCCACAGTGTAAAAAACGAAACTTTCTCCAGCAAGAAAATTAATGTGTTGTGATTCAGAAGAGCTCTCCTATGTGCTGGCCAGTGATGTGTTGAGCTGGAGGTGGGGATGCAGAGGTGGGCAGAAGGAAACGGCATTTTGTCATTGGTAATGCACGTCCGCGTGAGAATGCTCTGAGACTCTGCTGAACCGGGCGTGAGGGAGTCAAGGCAGCTTGAAAACCCTGCCTGACCACAGGACAGGTGGACGGGGGGAGACCCCAAGCTGCCTCGTTCTGGTGCTGGCGGGGACATTCCGCAGGGGCCGGCTGTGAAGGGTGCTCTGCCGCAGGTGCTGTGAGCATCCCTCCAGGAGAGCCGGCCGCGCCCCCGGCGTTTTGTTGCGTTCGTGTTTTGCTCCAGCTACCTGCTGCTTCTCAGGGTCAGGGGCTCTGGCCAGTGCCTGACCCGGCATAGTTGCGGAGCCTCCGAAACATCCACCTGTCTGTGCTCGGGGGCACTCAGGCTCACGTGGCCCTGGGAATTCCAGACTCATTGGGAAACGAAGCAGCCTCGGTACTCTAGGGACTTCCGGGGTAAAGTGTGGGTGAAGCATCTTTGTCTCCTCTTTATGCTAAGTCAGGCAGCGTCTTTTAGCACCTGTAGCTGACAGGGGGCAGAGGGATCCCCGAGTCAAAGAGCTGAAGCCTCAGCTGCAGCTTCTGTGTCCTCCCCTAGGGCGCATGGGCCTGACGCCGTGCTGATGGCCGAAGGCAACCCGCCCACGGAGCTGACGCAGTCGCAGATGCTGCACATAGCCCAGCAGATCGCTGCGGGCATGGTCTACCTGGCGTCTCAGCACTTCGTGCACCGCGACCTCGCCACCCGGAACTGCCTGGTCGGGGAGAACCTGCTGGTGAAAATCGGGGACTTTGGGATGTCCCGGGACGTGTACAGCACTGACTACTACAGGGTGAGTAGCTGTGCAGACGGGGAGCCCTCAGGGCCCTCCTTCCCTGGGGTCCCCCACTGTATTTGTTTGCTAGGGCCGCCATAGCAAAATATCGCACACTGGGTGACAGAAATTTATTTCTCACAGCTCTGGAGGCCAGACATTCTCCAGATCAAGGTGTCAGCGGGTTTGGTTCCTTCTGAGGTCTTTCCCCCTGGCTTGCAGTTGGTTGCCGTCTCACTGCGTCCTCACACGGCCTTGTTTTTCATGTGGGCCTGTACCCGGAATATCTCTCTGTATGAGTAAGAGGACGTCAATCAGCCTGGATTAAGGCCGACCCCAATGTCTCATTTTAACTTAATTATTATTTAAAGTCCTATCTCCAAATACAGTCACAGTCTGAGGTTCTGGGGCTCATGTCTTCAACAGTGGAATTTGAGGAGACACAGTTCAGCCCATAACATCCTTCTTGCTCGAAAGATGGCTCTCCGGAGTGGGGCATGACATGTCCAAGAGAAAAGTCCTCAGCATGAGAATCCTCCCAAGGGGGACTGGAGGCTTGGGGGAATTCTTAGTGAGCATGAGGTTAAAGGACTTTGAGTTTGGGGTTTGATTCTGTGAAATTATGCCTGGAGCCTTTGACTGAGATTTGAACTAGAGAGAACTTATTCCCGTAAACAGTACAGTAGACTTGGGATTTCCCACGCAGAACCGTCTTGGCTGAAAGCAGTTTAGCCAGTGGCCTTCGTGGTGACTTGTGAGAGGATCTGTCCTGCCTGTTCCTGAATGGTCCCATCCCGCCGCCCCTCGGGCCCACCACTGAAACCGCGGAGGGGCAGAGTTACAGGCAGTAATTCAAATCCGCTCATTACCCCCTGGGTGTGCTACATATGTTAACTGAGATCTTGGAACTTGAGTATAAGAGAAAGGGGACATTTCTAGAAACTCTGAAGTCATGATATTTGGAGTGGAGATTCGGGGTGGTGTTTCACTACTTCATACCCTCAATTTGATGTTCCTGTTTATTTTGTCTGATTTTCAAGGAGAGAGGAATAGGCAGGAAAGGAATAAACACGCTGGGTGTGTATAACCTAAGAGGATGAAACAGAACTGGACTACCTTTCATAATCAGTGAAGACAATGCCTTTGCTCTTCTTGTTTTTATTTATTTTTGAGGAGCACTTGGTCAGCTTGTTTCCTGTACCCCTTCCTGCAGCCTCACTCCCCTCCAATGCCTCTGCCTTTTACTGCAGCCAACTGTGCTACAGTTACTTTAAGAAATTGTATCCATTGCCTTGCTGCACATTTCTTCTGATGATTGTTTTGCAGTGTTTCTTCCTTTGTCACCTTGATAAGCATTGCTCACATTTTGTATGGCGAGAAAGAATAGAGCCCAAATTGAAAAGGATTCTCCTGGGTGTATTTGCAGGAAATGTGGGCACAGTCTTAACTTCAAGTGTTCAAAATGTAGCTTAAAAGCAATGACTAGTTTGTTCCAGATACCTCAAACATGGGGGAGATTTTACCTACCAACAGATGCATCTCCTCTGTTAGTTCTGCTTCCTTGATAGAAGGTGGGTTGGGGTGTCTCCCTGTCTCAGGAGACAGAGAAACACGTGGGTGATTCCCTGAGGAAAAGCTTTGCTGATCTTGATGAGCGTCTAAGGTAGGAACATGTGGCCTTAGCAGCGACTTTCTCTCTAGCAGTAAGTTAATAAAGGTTTCAGAGTGCCTGGCAAAAAGTAAATGCTTAATGCTTCACCCTGATTATTATCCAAATCAACAAAGATGCACTTTATCCCTAAAGTGGAACTCAACATCCTCCTCTACAGGAATTTCTAGAAAAGTAATTCAAAGAAAAAATACTGAAAATCTCAACAGTAAATACACAAATCACCCAATTAAAAAATAGGCAACTATTCGAATAGACATTTCTCCAAAGAAGATATCTAAATGGTCGATAAGCACATGAAAAGATGCACATTAGTCATTAGGGAAATGCAAAGAAAATTCACATGAGATACCACTCCACACCCAACAAGACGGCTGTGATAAAAAGACATAATGGCAAGTATTGGGAGGATGTTGAGAAATTGAAACTCTCATACATTGCTGTTGGAAATGTAAAGTGGTGCAACTGCTTTTGAAAACAGTTTCGTAATTCCTCAAAATGTGCAATATAGAGTCACCTTGTAACTCATCAGTTCTACTCTTAGTCATATAGCCAAGAGAATTGCAATTATATGTCCACACAAAAACTTGTACACAATGTTCATAGAAGCATTATTCATAATAACTAAAGAGCGGAAGCAACTGTGTCCATCAGCTGATTAATGAATAAACAAAATATGGTAATCCCCACAATGGAGTATTATTCAGCAATATAAGAGAATGCAGTACTGATTCATGCTGCAGCACAGGATACACCTCAAAACATTTGCTAAGTGAAAGAAGCCAGACACAGAAGGTCACATTCTGCACTATTCTGTTTATATGAAATGTCCATAATAGGCAAATCCATAGAGACAAAACATACATTAGTGGTTGCCAGAGGCTGGGTGGAAGGGAAAATAGAAGTGACTGCTACTGGGTGCAAGGTTTCTTTTGGGGGTGATGAAAATGTTCTAGAATTATATAGTGGTGATAGTTGCACAACACTGTGAATATACTGAAGAAAAAAACAGCACTGATTTGTATACTTTAAAAGGTTCTATTATGGTATCTAAATTATATTTCAAAAAAAGAAAAAAAGCCTGAAAAGGAAAATACTAGCAAAATAGTAATCATCATTATGAATGAAAAAAGTTAATCTTGGTCCTTTACACATTATCAAAACACTGGCCTTTGCCATCTGCCATATTTTATTACCATTTGTTAAAAAGAAAATTCTCCACTTAGATGACAAGATCCTGAAGTCCTTCCCTTTGACTGCTTGGAGGAAATAATGACCCCCAGTTCCTTTATTTGTTCTTAGACATTAAGAAATGGGCTTCAGATGCCACATTGATTTCATCCCCCATGCCCGCGCCCCATGGTCACTACTCTGTTGCAGTTGCAGGGTCCGTAGGTTTGTTTTCTGTCTGTTTTTCCCCCTCAGGATGAGGAAAGAGAACCAGCCTTGGAGTGGCTTCTGTTACAGGTGGGGATGGGCAAGATGGGCCAGGGAAGCAGGTGATGGGTGGAAGAACTGACAATTTGATAGCAGCCTAGGAAAGCAAAGAAATTACGAATTCTATTTTGCATTCTCTAAAATTTCAAAATGGTTGCCCACCGTTGGGTTTCATGAAAGTATTTATTATCATAGAAGAGGTTCTTGGGATATGTGTACTTACTGACGTAACATATCAATGCGGTCCACTCTGCTGAATTGTCAGATGGACAAGCGGAAGTTGTGGCTCTGTTTTGCAGAGCTCCAGTGCATCTTGTAGTGGCTGTGCCCCAGAGCTTGCTTGCTTTTACATCAGTTATGCAACTATTGAATTAGTTATAAGCTTAACCTTAAAGCCATCCCCACAGTGTCTCCGTGTCTATTCACTTTTTTTTTTTAAGAGACAGGGTGTCTCTCTGCTGCCGAGGCAGGAGCATGGTGGCATGATCATAGTTCACTGTAGCCTCAGACTTCCAGGATCAAGCAATCCTCCTCTCTCAGCTTCCTCAGTAGCTAGGACTACAGACTAACTGTTAAAATTTTTTTGCAGAGACAGATTCTTGCTATGTCGCCCAGGCTGGTCCCCGAACTCCTAGACTCAAGCAATCCTCCTGCCTCAGCCTCCTGAAGTGCTGGATTACAGGCATGAGCCACTGCACCTGGCCATCTTCATCTTCTTTATCACCCTGGCTGGGTCAGGGTGTCCTTATGGTTCAGATTTCTCATTTGCCAGCGCCTTACTTTTTTTTTTCCCCATTACTTTCTTCCTATCCTCTCCAATAGCCTGCATCAGGCTCCAAGGTGAGGGGCTGGTCACTGATGTGGGTTGTCCTCACCAGTGTTAAAAATTCTTTCTGCGACTGTACTGGAGGAGGGTTCTCTGTGATAGCCAAGGCGCTCTCATGTGGAAGAGTGGTGCCTGGAGTCGACCAGATCGAGGGGTAAAATGGCCCTTACCTTTAAGCAAGAACCAATCACACTAGAAGTCTGAGCCGTGAGCTCACAGTGGCTTGTGAGCAGCCTTGCAGGGTGGCCGCGGCTCTGTGCCATCCATGGCAGGAGGGGCGGGTGGCAGCTGTTCCTTCGTCACGGGGGAGCTGGCAGCACCAGGGATGGCTGCATCAAGGCTTCCACCCTGTTGCAGCTGAGCTAATTATACCTTCCCCGTGAAGGGAGAAATCGGAACACCACATTTGCATTGAAACCAGCCCGACATGGCGGGTCCAAAATTACTCTAGCATTTATGTTCTTTGAATTGTTTTAATTAGCAGCTCCGCAGTACCAGTCTCTTATTTTGTTTTTTTATTCCTTTCCTCCACTGGCAAAACCTGACATTTAGGAAACATTTGAACCAGATTTCTGTCACATTCTGCCTGTTGGAGACTCAGGATCTCACTCTACTTGGTCATTACTATGCCACAATGGATCCATTGAAATTTTTTTAATGTGCACTTTGGTGGTTTTCACTGTTTGGTTCTAACATGTGCTTCAAACGAATGTGATCTGTTGGTGAGTGGAGAACCCCAGCATCTCAAATCCTGGCTTTTAAATCTTGTTCTCCCTCCAGATTCGGCTTTATGTTAGAGCTGTAGGAAGTCCTATCTTTTAATTCATCTTCCACTTAAGAAGATAAGGAAGCAGAATAGGCATTTAAGGAAGAAAATGAATATAACTTGGCTAAGCAAGGCCATGTTCAGAATCCTAAAGTGTTAAAATGATGTCAGCAACAAATTCTTAGAAATCATCATTAGATGCTCACTGGTAGTGTATTAACTGCTGAGAGAGAGGAAGATGCATTGTACCGAAACCAGCTGATAGAGCAAATAAACCTATTTTAACTTCACACCTTTTACCTTACCCTGCTCACCAGAGAGGAAAAAGATCGATGAAGTAGAAAACAAAGAACTGGGAGGAGAAGGGTTAGATAATTTAAGAATTAGACAAGCAGATAAGAAATAATCAACAGTTTACTATCATGCCTTCATCTTTACAAAGAATTTGTTTATTTTTAAGGAATGTTTTAATGCAATGTGAATATTTCCAGATAGGTAGGTAGGTAGACAGGTAGATAGAGAGATAGGAAGACTGGCTCATTCCACAAATGTTTCTAGTGTCTTGTTATGTCATGTACCAATGCCATTTCCTCTGTGACGAGCAACAAAAGAGGGAATTTCAGTTCCACCTTCTCCCTGACTTCCTCCATGAAGAGTTACTGCTCAGCCCTTCATGCAAATAGGCATCACAGCATAGGGCATGTTGCATCAAGGAAGCCAGTTCAGCTGCATGTCGCTCTCACTAATATGAAAGCAGATAGAGGGCAAGTATTACACAGCTTTGTAGCTGCACAAACTGGCACAATGCCTGGCTCATACTAGATGGTCAGTAAATGATTGTTGAATAGGACTCCTATCAGGAGAGGCCTTTGGGCCTTTGAGGTGTGTCATTTTAGCTCTGTAGGTGAATACAGAAGATGTTCAGGTTTGTATCTGGGTCTAGCTTTGAGGTTAGGAGCACTGACTTCAGGAGGTAAATCTAAAGACATTGGGACATCCTTATCCCTGACAATTTCTTTGTAGTAAAGAGCCCAGGGCTAAAACTCACTTCTACTTATTACTATAATAGGAAAATTTCCTCTGGTACACTATGTCTACAATGCTCGAAACAAAGTACAGTGTTCAATTCAAGGGCAACTCAGTCCCTTCCTAAAAAAGGGATGTCCTCCGTGTTATTAACTCCCATTTGTATCTAGCATTTCCTTATTTTCCAATCACCATAATACTTACACAATGACTCTAACTTTCACATGAACAATTATAGACCTTTCGGTTTGGTCTCTTTTGATTACAGTGGCCTCAGAAACGTAAGAAGTTGTTTACTTTATGAAATCATCTTCAATTCATGCCTCTTACCACACTTAGAGGGAGCACAGTTCAGAGGAACCTGTCTGCCAGGGAGAAATCAGAACACTGAGTTCAGACTAATGCTATATTAAACTAGATTTGCATAAATTGTTACAAGCTTCTAAATTGGTTTAATTTGTATTCAGGTACACCTAAGAACATTTTACATATACCTTGGAGTTGCAACAGGGTGAGTGTGATAGTCTTTTCATTCATTCATTCATTTATTCAGCACATATTTATAAAACAGCTACTATGTGCTAAATGCTATAATACTGTGGTCCCCAAACCCCAGGCCACAGACCAGTACCGGTCCGTGGCCTGTTAGGAACCAGGTCACACAGCAGGAGGTGAGCTGCGGATGAGCAAGCAAAGTCTCATCTGTATTTACAGCTGCTCCCCATCGCTGGCATCACCGCATAAGCTCCACCTCCTGTCAGACCAGCAACGGCATTAGATTCTCATAGGAGTGTGAACCCTACTGTAAACTGCACCTGTGAGGGATCTAGGTTGTGTGCTCCTTATGAGAATCTAACGCCTGATGATCCGAGGTGGAGCTGAGGCGGTGATGCTAGTGCTGGGGAACAGCTGTAAATACACGTTATCATTAGCAGAGAGGTTCAACTGAATAATAAATGTAATGTGCTTGAATCATCCTGAAGCTATTCCCACCCACCCTCTAAGTCCATGGAAAAATTGTCTTCCATGAAACCGGTCCCTGGCGCCAAAACGGTTGGGGACCACTAGTATGGTAGACAAAAAGACATCCAGATAAAAAAGACACATGTGCTCCACTTGGAGGAGTTCTTAGACATTTCAATACAATGTGATAAATGCTGTAACAGAGATACATACTAGGAACTCTGAAGAGAAAGCCTCCCACCTACTTTGGGAAATCAGAGTAGAGGTCACAGAAACATGGCATTTGATCTGGTATTTGAGTTATAGACCCCAGATTGTTCTATTGGCAAGAAGTCCCTGGGCCACGATGGGGAGGGAAGCGTAGAAAAAGTAAGATACAGAGATGGCAGCGTAAACATGACAGTGTGTGGCTGGGCAATGGCGACTTCTAAGGCTAACAAAGTACGCTCCTTAGGCTATCATCAGATTTCACAGGGGCATGTTTGCCATGCCAAAGACTTTGGACTTCATCCTTTTGGCGGTGGGGAGCCACCAAGAATTTTTACACCAGAAAATGACATATTAGGTTGCATTCTGCTATGTCACATGATCTATGAAAATAGATCTGCTCAATAGATCCCAATATCTCTACCCCTGTACATGTTTGATCTGCCTAGAGCAGGATCTCTCAAACTGGATACATGAGCTGCTGGAGGGTGTGCTTCGGTGAAAGAGGTTTGTGGTCATAAGATAAGCCATCATTGTCCTTGCTGCAGAACTCCTCGGAGCCTTTGATATGTTATGCCTGTCTATGCTTTCGTGACCTTTTAACAGGGGCTGTAGAAAGCTGCATAAGCCAGCGTGGAAAAGCTGGTCTGGAGAAGCACCGTCCAGGGTCCCAGTTCTATCCACCTCCTAGCTAGCGAAGAATGTTAACAGTACATGTGTAATCCCCTTTGCGTTTATTTTTGGTTTTGTTTTTTTTTCTGGTTTTTTTTTTTGTTTGTTTTTTGTGTTTTTTTTTTTTTGGTATTCTGAGTCTTATTCTTGAAATCACTAGCCCCTATGCTTTACATGTATGCTACAGACAGAAAATAAGTCTCCTTCTTCGTAGTGCACTGGGACTGAGGGTAGGGAAAGTCGGCATTGCCCATCGGCTTGGATGGGCCAGAGGGACTTTGATGCCTCAAACTCCTGAGAGGTCTCCCCTCCCCCATTTTTGAAGCAGTCAGGCCTCGGCTTTCTCATGCTTGTGACATTACATGCTTTTACGTCACTCAGACCAGGGCTGCTTTAAAAAGGAAGTGGACAAGAAAGAGTTAGCTGAGTTATAGAGGAAAGTGCATTACATTTGGAGCCTGAAGACAAAGGTTCAGATCTCTGATTTTTCTTTTTTAAACTTACGATTATATCAGTTAGGAATGTGTTTAGCCCAAGGTAGCAATATGCTACTAACAGTGGCTAAGTGGATAGGGAGTTGTCTTGCTTACAGGACAGGGAGTTCAGAGGTAGGCAGTTTCCGACTGGGTCAGAGGCTTTCCAGTGTCAGAGCTGTGGATTGGCACTCGAGGTTTCCTTGCTCCCCCTCCTGGCTGCAAGGTGGCTGCAGCAACTCCAAATATCACAACTGCAGTTGCAGGAGGGAGGCAGGGCTGCTGCAGGAAGCAGATTGTCTCTCCCCACACACCTCTTTTTATCAGGACAGAGATCTTTCCAGGAATTTCTCTGCAAAGACTTCTTACACCTCCTTGGCCAGTGGGTCAAGACGAAGGGCTTAGCTGACTTGCCAGAGATCAGTAGCCTGTTACCAAATCCCTGGACAAAACTGGGAATCTACAACAGGGAAGAAGGAAGGGAATGGCTTTGGGGCAAGCAAAAAAAAATTATCTATAACACTGACCTTATGCACTATGATAACCTCTGTTTCTTTACTTGCAATGAGTTCCTGCCTTTAAAAGTTGAGAACAATAAATTGAAGTGACACATAATCATTGCTAAAATAATAAAAGTACTGGAAATTCTCTATGGGAGATCTTTGTTCCTCTGTATGCCATGTTTCTTCTGCTCTGGCTGCTTTCGAGATTGTCTCTTTATTACTGGTCTTGGGAAATTTGATAATAATGGGCCTTGGTGTAGTTTTATTCATATTTCCTGTGCTTGAGTTCACTGGATTTTTTGGATTTGTGCACTTATAGTTTTCATCAGTTCAGCTTTTGTGTTTTTTGGCCATTATTTGGTCAAATATTTCTTCTGTTTTTCTCATCAACTCCCTGGGGACTCCAATTTCACTTACATTAAGCTACTGGACACTGTCTCATGGCTCACTGAGCTGTTTTCGTGGTTTTGGACTCTCTTTTTTCTGTGTGATTCATTTTGAGTAATTTCTGGTGCTATGTCATCAAGTTCAATAAGAAAAGTTTCCTGCAATGTCTAATTTTCCATTATTGCCATCTGGTATATTTTTTCATTTCATACTTTGTAGTTTTCAGGACTAGAAGTTCAAAATATGGGTTTTCTTCTCTTGTATCTTCCATATTTCTAGTTAACTTTTTAAGCATATGGAATATAGTTATAATAAATATTTCAATGTATTTGTCTATAATTCTAACATTTGTGTCCATTCTGGATCAATTTCACTTGATTGAGTTTTCTTCTCATTGTGGATCATATTCTATGCTCCTTTGTATGCCCAGTGATTTTAAACTGGATGCCAGACATTGTGAATTTTACCTTGTTGGATGCTAAATGTTCTTGTATTCCTATAAATATTTTTGAGCTTTGTTCTAGAATGCGTTTATATTGCATGGGAAGAGTTTGATCCCTCTGTGTGTTGCAGTTAAGATTTACGGGGCAGGACAAGAGCAATGCTTACTTTGGGGCTTAATTCCCATTACTGAGGCAGGATTCTGCTGTGTACTCTCCCCGATGCCCCATGAAGCAGGAGGTCTTCACTCTGCTTCATGGGCACCAGCACTATTCCTGGCCCTGTGTGAGCACTGAGCACTGTTTGATCCTTTGGGTAGCTCTTCCCTCAGCCATGGTTAGTGTCCTCATATGAAGGCACTGATCAGCACCCAGCTCAATATGCAAGGGGCACCCTCTGCAGATCTCCTGTGTTCTTTCTGTGTGCAGCTCTCTTTTCTCTGGTGTCCTATCCACCTCGATCTCCCCAGACTCTCAGCTCCATCTCCTCCACTTAGGGAGCTTGCTGGGCCCCACCTGGGTCCCCCTCTTCTCTCTCTCTATGTTTAGCTTGGATAATCACAGGACTCAACATCCTTTTTCTCATCTCTCAGATCACTTCCTTCATTGCCTGTTATCTCGTGTTGTGAAGACAATTGTTTCCTATATTAAGCCATTTTTTGGTTGTTTCAGGTAAGAAGGTAGATCTCCTCTCTGTTACTCCACCATGCCTAAAAGCAGAAGGTAGTTGCCATCTCTCGATGATTCACATGTCATTTCAAAAATCTATCAGGGAACCACTTATAAGCTGCAGTAAAGAAAACAAGTTCTCTCATCTCTTTAAAACAGCTACTTCCAGTGAAGGTTTTATTTTTTTTTCTTTTTAATTAAATAACCTACATTTACATAATACTTTTTCTACAATTAAAGTTTTCTTGCCTACACAAGATTATTACTTAAGCAGGAGAGTAGATTTTCTCCATCTCCAGTGAGTATTGAGCAAGAGGAAATTATCTTAGCCTACTTGTTACCTCTGAGAGCTTCCCTAAGCTCAAAATGTGAATTGGTTCAAGAAGGCTTTGGGAAAAAATATGTGGGCAGATTATTAGTAATGCTCCACACCTTTCATATTCTCCCACAATCTTTGCCCTATGGTCAGGGTTGGAATTCCTTGCATGGATGAAATGGCTGGATTAATCCAAGGTGGCATCACGTATATAGTTCTTACCCACGTCTCTTCAATACATAAATACTGAATAAGACGTGTTCTGTTTCCTAAAGAAAATCACACATCTCCTGGGGAGAAAAGACATAAATGAATCACTCTGATATGCGGCAGTGTGATACATGTTGTGGAGAGTAGAGATAAATTGATTTGGGGGTAGATGTGGGATGAAATCTGGAAAGTTCTCTGGAAGAAATAGTATTTAACCTGGACAAATAGCAGGTAGAGGTGTTGTTACCCTCAAAGACTACGGCATGTGACTGAAGTTACAAGCACGACTAGATGGTCTGATTACAGCTGCTTCCTGGACAGGATGTGTAGGTTCTAGTTTTGTACTCCTCATGCCTCACAGAGTGCTGGGCACCTCCTAGGTTCTTACTGATCATGACAACTAAGGAGCTTCCAAGAAAGCTTCTATAATATTCTTCTTGTAAGTTTTTCAAAGTAAAGATGCTATGCAATGCAGTGGCTGTTCAGTATGGAACCACTCCTAAGTCCAAGCATGACTTGACTTCATCTCTCAAAACTCTCCATATAACTCTCTTAAAATTTTATCTCCAGGTTGGTATTTCAAATTTCTGCTTAGTCTATTTGTCTATGTATGAGAAACCATAAAACTGCAAGAGATTGTTACAACAATCTAACTCAATATTGGATACCTATGAATACATTAAAAACAGCAGAATTTATCCCTCTGCACAGTTGTAGCAGCCTCTTGTCGAACATTCCATTGGTGACCGTAAGAACTTGGTACAGGCACAGAGCCTGAGGAATTCTACTTACCAGTTAAAACAAGTCCTTCACTGAGCTCCACTAAGAGAATTATCAAATACAAAGTCGCTTGTGATATCCGACGGTGTGAACACTTCTCAAGTTCATATTATCTTACCAGGTACCACAGACTTCTCCATTGTATAGGCACCCAAGCTTCAGCACACATTGGAAATCCTCAGTGCTTCTTTCTAAATCTTGATTCCTGGGTCTTGTCTTAGATATACTGATTCAGCATCTCAGGGCAGGGGGGTGAGAATTAGGTATTTATATTTTTAACAAGCTTTTTAGGTGAGTCTAATGTGCACCCAAGTGCACGAACCGTTACCTGGGTCCAGCGCAGGAAGATTTACAGAAAGTAGCTAAAGACATAGCATGGTCTCATCTATGCTAAGATTCAAATGGTAACTTTACAACAGCAGATCTTGGCTATCAAGAGTCAAAAAGAGAATAGGTGCTGTTAAAAATACTCTCAAACATGTCCCTTTATTTTCCTGACAGATGATATTACCAAAATTAATGGACTTTTAGGACTTCTAATAGGAAAGAACCTTAGAATTTTGATCACTAGCATATGATCCTATCTTATACTCTTTAACACTAGAGCCTAAATTCATTGAACCATGGCATTTCTGCATGAGCCCGGGATGTATTTCTTGTGATCAGTGGTAAATGATGTTATTTGAGGATCTCCTCTCTCATCCTGGGATGGGCTCATTCTCTACATAAGTATTGTCAAAGACATCAGGAGGATGGAGAGAGGGACAGGACAAACAGCAGTTGGAAGGGGATGCCCCAGGCTCCTGGACATGCCACAGCAGAGCCGCAGTGCCTCCTGCAAGGAGCAGGGCTCCCCCGGCCAGCCCGGTGGTCTAGGCAGACCCCTGCTGGCCTGGTCTGACACTGCACAGGTTGTGTATCTGTGGGGGGCCCCGTGCAGGAAAAGCAAGAAAATGCTCATGTGGAGTCAAACAGCTTGTCAAGGTATCCTTGTGGGTGTCTGTATTGAAGTGTCACAGTGTGAAGGCTTTTTATTAGCAGCTATTTTAGACTCCTAGCACCGAAATGGAACAGATTCTTCCTTACATGGCATTTCCAGGCTGGCTTCCTCCCTCACAGCCTTACGACAGCATCAGCCTTCTCATAAGGGGGTGGAGAACATGACGCTGGGCTCCTTTGACGGCAGAGCCCGGCTGTGTGGCCCACGCCCTCAGCCCTGGAGATAATTTGGTTCATTCACATGTTGCCGATGACAAGGATACAGCAGCGGAGGCTGGGGAGGGCTGGAGGCTCGTACCTCGCCTTTGCGTACAGCACAGACAGCTTTCTGGGTTTTGAAAGGGTGTGGAGGGGTTGATGCCCAATGTCAAGGGCATGCAGGAACATGTACTCAAAGAAGCGACTGCAGGGTGAGTGATGTCCAATATCAGTATGCTTTCTTGCAGCTACTACAGGTGCTTAAATTCTTCCCAGCTCTCTTGGGGAAAATAGTGAATTTCTTTCTGGAAAACTCATTAGACTTCATTGTAGGAAACAATTGTGACCTTAAAAGACTCCTGTTGATGTCTCGGTGGGTTAATGTTGGGTCTTGTAAGGAAGACTGACATATTTACCCTCCTTTTATGTCTCAGCTTGGCATGTAACCTTCTCAACCATCTTTTAATAATACAGATGAGGAAAATAATTTTCAGAGAGGTGAAGTCACTTTCCTGAGGTGCTATCACTTATCCCTATGGCAGAGCTGGCGGCTGACCCCCTGTTCTCAAAAGAATAGAGCATGCTCTTCCCACTCTGGAACCTTCCCAACACTCTCGCCACAGCTCTGGCTCCTCTAGTCTTTTCCCTGGGGACGGGGGGCGGTTGACGAGAGTCACCAGGTGTATGCTCAGAGCTCTGCCCTTTGTGGTCATAAGAGGTCCGTCTAGGACAATGGCCCATTGTGCAGAACAAAGTTCTAAAGCTGTGTTGGTTGAAGGAGGAAAAGAGATACTTTTTCAGAAGCATCACCTTTCAGGTTGGGAAGGGGCTTCCTTCAGAAATAGTTAGTCCATCCCTCTGTTTTAAGGAGAGAATCTGAATCTTTCATCCAACCTGCTAGCTCTTCAGTTTTGGGTTATTTGCAAATCTGACTAATATGCCAAGGAACATGAGCTGGCTGACAGCAGACCTGGATCTATTCTCACCTTCACTATGTGTGCAGTGTGTGACTTGGAACAAGTCGTATAACTTCTCTGAACCTTACTTTCCATCTTAGCAAAATAGTAAGAAGGTTATTAATACAGTGGTATTAATAATATCATATATATGATATTATGTATGGTATTATTAATAATTATTTTTATATGGTATTATTAATACCATTTTTGCCATTGGAGAACAGGGACAAGGCAAGAATCCTGTGGCATATACTTGGCTCCATCTTCCGTGTTTGAAGAATGCTGTCTTGGGTAAACATCCCTGAATCCAGGGATAGGTTCTAAGAGATGTGAGTGCTGTCTCAGATCTTTGTGGAATGGTCCCAAGGTGTTGCCGTTGGGGCATACACATTGGCCATCACAGTTTCCTTCTCTTCGTGTCTGCTGAATTTATGACTTACCTCCCACCAGTGTTTTGCAGCCACTCCTCATACACCGTGGGTCAATCCGCCCTGGCTTGAGTGGTGTTTATAAGATCTTCAGGAACATCAAAGGACCTCTCCAGATGCCTAACTGCCTGCTGACCTCTACTCTGTGTTTTTTCCATTATGTCCCTAAAAGTCACATTACCCACTACCACTTAAAATGCATTTTAATGCTTTGTGTGATTTCTTCCTTTGTCTCTTTGTGATTGGTCCAGAACTATTGCTCACTTACCTTTTGTCAGCTGTTCTGAGTCATAGCTATTTGCCTGAGCATGAAACACTTGTCATAAAGGGAAACGATTGTGACATAAACCACACACGTTGCAGGACAATCTTAATATGAATAGAGCGAGACGGAAGTCTGCTCTTTAGCAGTCTGGGGAAGCCTAGGGACTCCTGCCCAAAATAACATTTTAAATGCATAAAATAAAATATATAGCATGACATGGGAAAAACAATTATATTGAAATACAATAATCACAGTGTGTAAAATGCATGATTTCACAGCCTAGGTACTTCTTTATTAACGCATGGTGGATGAGCATAAATAATATGATCTCTGTAACAGCTGCAATGACAGTGACAACCTTTGTGGTTTCTGTTGGTGACAAAGTCAAAGGTCCTGAGAATACCAATGTGATTTGTTGCCTACGTTCAAAATGGACGGAAGTTAATTTAAAATGAGGTTAGTGAAAATAAAGATGTCACTTTTTTCTGACCGATAGATGGTCACTTCCCACCTCCCAGCCCATCTCCTGTCGGCGTAATGTGATGTGGTCTGTCTGTCCTCCTGTCTTGGAACAGTTACTTGGCTTGGCTTCTGGGACACCACACCTGCCTGGGATCCTGTCGGCTCACCTGCTGCTGCTCTGGCCCCCTGGCTGGTTCCTCCCTGCCTCTGTGACCTCCCAACCTCTCCTCTTCACTCTTCACACTTCTCCTTTTCTTGCTCCCACTAACCTTGCACAAATGATTTAAAAATCTCTGTGTCTCAGTGTCCACATCATTGAAATACGGACAATCATAGCTACCGCGTAGGGTTGTCGGAAAGATCTGGTGAGTTAATAGGTGTGAGGGACGCGGCAGAGTGCCTGACACCCAGCAGTAAACACACTCCGTGTCGTAGGTAACATCCTAGGTCATCCCTTCCAGCCCGTGGCTCTGATGCCATCTATATGGTGGTGATTCCCAACTCATATCCCTTGGCTCATCCTCTCTTTGAATCTGGAGGTTTGTGTCCAACACAAACCTCAGCCTGACCTTTGACATCGCAAACTTACAAAGGCCAAGACTGTAAGATTAAACACTTGGGGTCCCTTCATAAGCCTGCTCCTTCTGTGCCTCCAGGGGCTTGGGCCTTGCAGTCGTCGCTGATGCCTCTTTCTCTCATAAGCCCTCCCATCCACCTCCAAACCCTGGCAGCTCTGCCCTTGAACTGACCCGGGATGGGACAGCGTCTCACCAGCACCATCGCAGCAGCCTCACCTGGTGCCTCTGCTTCCACTTGCTCCTCCTTCTCCAGGCTGTCACCTGAGAAGCACAGAGAGTGGACTCTCAGTTAATCTGAATCTAAGACATGTCACTCATCTGTTCAAAGCCTTTCAATAGTTTTCCATCTAAAATTAAAATTGTTACCATGGCCCTCAAGACCTTACAGGATCTGACTGTCCTGTCCCCCTGACACCTTCTCTGACAATCTCTCCCCCTCCATCGCTCAGCTCCCCACTGACTTCCTTGCCATGGGGCTCCTGCCTCCCAGCCTTTGTTCCTAACTATTCCCTGTGCCTGGAATGCCCTTCCTCCAGAAAGCACTCACCCTTGAGCCCTCCTTCTCCTCTACCCCTTACCTGGCTTTATGCTTCTTCATAGAACTCGCACAGACAGGACACGTACTCACTGGCTTAATTGTGCATTTTCTGCTTCCCACGACTAGCAGGTAAGCTCCATGAGAGCAGGGGCTTGGTTTGTCCCTGGCAGCTGGGATTTCAGTGCCTAGAACAGAATCTGCCATACAGCACACACTCAGTGCATATCTGTTGAACAGATGAAGGAAAGGTGCCAGGCTCTTTGGAGATTCTAAAGTTTTAGCGCATCAGAGGCTTCTTGCAGAAAGGGGACGTCACCCCTATGCAACAACGGGGGGACACCAGCCCGTGCTTAAAAAGTTAAAAAGTTGAAAATGTGTGGTAGACCTTAGGCTTCCCCCCTAGCAAAGAGAGGCCAAAGTCCCTTCTCCCCAGTCTCCAGCCAAGCTCCCTCCACCAGTTCTGATTTATGGGCAGGTTTAATCCTTTGCTCATAGAGTAGGAGCTGATTAAATCCACCTCCATGCCCTCTGCTAATGTTTTACCAAAGAGAAGCCCGCAACCCAGGGGGAAGATGAAGGACTTCTTGTTTCTGATTATCTGCTCTCTCCAAATGTTGTTTGCTATTTCCTCTGTCTTCCCACCCACCCCTCCAAAGACTGGAGAATATGGGAACACCAAGGCTTTTCACACCGCCTCCCGCCCCCATGAGTTCACAATCCATTTTCATTTGGGGGAAGGGGCTCTCTGTCTGGGTAGGACCACCAGGCCTGAGGTGGGCCAATGTTCCACCCTCATCATCACCTAAACCCATCACCTCTGAGCAGAGACAAGTCTACAGATTCCCTTGTCCTTAGAAAGAATAGAGGGATCAGCAAAGCAACGTCATGAGACATTCTCTGGGCTCAGGCTGGGTGTGCAGCATCCCCAAGGATCCCAGCTGGCCCAGGCTGTTGGAGGCTGCCGCTGCCTCTGTTGACTCCTCCTTTCCCTCCGTCCCAGACAGATGCCTGGGGGGTACCTGGAGTCCTGCATCTTCATTTCTCCTACCATGCCTCAGAATCAGACACATGCAATTCCAAAATTCCTTGGCCAGCTCTACCCAACGCTACCGTGTAGCAGCCGGTCACCACCGTTAGCCTCTTCTAGGAAGTTCTGAGCTTCCCAGCAGCATTCATGTCAAAACCGCACGAAGCCCAGACTGCTGCTCCCTTGCACCACCGGTCACTTCCTCACTTGACTGGAGGTTAGAACCCAGGATGAGAAGAATCGTGGCTGCAGTCTGGGGAGAAGATGCCCAGAGCTTCACTTTAACAAGTCTCCAGTGGGACAATTGTAACCGTATTTAGCCGCTTTGTGGCCTCCTGAATGAGACCCAGCCCAACTTAGTGCTGCTTTCTAAAAAATTTTCCAATGAAGTGAAACGTAATTCAGCAAAAGTGCACACATAAGTATACAGTTAGATGAATTTGTACAAAGTAAACACACACTCTGGTTCCTTTCATTCAACATTGTGTATAGTATTCCATTGTGTGAATACACCACAATTTGTTTACCCCTTTTGTTGATGGATATTCGAGTTTGTTGGGTAGTAAAGTGGTTATTTATTCAACTTTAGTAGATAGTGCCCACTGGTTTTCCAAAAACGATTCTATCAATTTGCACTTCCACCTAAAGGGTATGAGAATTCTGGATGCTCCATTCTCATCTACACTTGGTAGTGGCTACTTTTTCATTTTGGCCATTTGGTTGGCTGTGTTGACTTGGAGTTTCGTCTCAAGTATTTATGTCAGTACTGTGGGACTCAGGAATGGGGACACTTTAGGCTTGACAGAGTGTCATATTTTTCACCTCAGTTCAAGGCTAAAGTCTTGGGGAATTCTGAGCTCATGCCATTTCACTAGGTGGTATTTATGGAAACTGTGAAGTTATGGAAAGGATTATTTGAGAGGAGGAGATAAAAAGTAAAATCTAAAAGTTACGAGAAAAGTGTAAATATATATGGACCTTTTTATTTATATTTCCACTTTTGAATTTTCTAATAAAATTACAGCAGAAAAAACTGGCAACAAATTCTCCCCACTTCTGAAAGTATTTTGCTTTACTTTGTTCAGTACTTGCATGCAGAAATATTTAGCATCCCATGAATTGATTTGGCCAAGGCCATTAGCCACATTGTAACTAAATGCACCTAAATATGATACAGCTGTTTTTGGAGTTTAAGTTCTGCTTTTAACCTCAGAATACATCCTCATCCAATGCAATTTCTCATATTTAAAAAATATATGTGTCCTCAACCTTAGTGCCTTCCAACATGGAATTTAATGTCACTTGAATTGATTCCATTCTACCTTCTGTTCTTGAAATGGCAGATACCAAGTGACTATGCTTCATTGATTTATACCTGATTCAGCTATACTGCAGATTTTGGAGAATACATTTGTGAGGTCATTAAGAAGCAAGTTCAAGCCACTGGATGCAAAATCACTTTGCATTTTGACTTCCTACACAATATCTATGTTGTGCACCGTGTCCGCCAGCAAATCAAATATTTTCCTCTCTTGCCATGTCTGGACACCTGCCTGTACCGCAGGCCTTTGGTTCTGGGCTTGGGGAAGTCCCCCAGTATCTGTGAGCAGCCTCTCCTAGAACCAGTCACACTTGCAAGAAAGATTGGCTTTTCTCCTTACTGTGAGCTCCAGTCCAGTTCAGCAGAACACAGAAAGCTCACGATCCCCGTTTGCTGCAGAGTATCAGGCATATCTTGCGGTATCCTGGGCTCCTTGATAAAAAAGCGTTTAATGCTAACAAAGTTTATGGTTCCTTTTCACACATTGTCTGTTTCTAGGAATTATAAGTGCACATTTGCACTCATTTCTGGACATTTGTCATTGCCTTCCTGCTCTCCTTCTTTCTCAAAGAATATCTGATGAGAAAACAGGGTGGAGAAGCTCCCTGACTCAGGTCGAGATTGCGTTGTGAACAGTGGAAAATCCATTGTCTGAAACACCCAAGTGATACCACAGACACGGCCACTCTTCCCCTTGTGGGGCTGGGCTAGGAGGGGTGCTGTGGGGGGCATGGCTGTGTTCATCAATAGAGCAGGTCCTGCAGCGGTATGGTTTTGCGGTAAGACATTTTCCTGTCCCGCCCACTGTGGATACTCTGCTGTGACCAGTTTGATCAATTTACCTCCCACCCTCTAAGGCGTTTCCTTATTTCAAGCCACCAGAAGTGTTTTGAATATGGTTTCAAGGAATTTTATGAGGATTGACCAACCCTGCTCATTCTGTTACCAGTGTAGCAACGATTAAGTTCAACTTAAAGAAGATATTGATTGAGTAGATGCTATTTGCTAAAATACTTAGACAGTGGAGCCTGCAGATTCACTCAATAAGGCAGGAAAGAATTTTCAGCAAGTGAGTATTATGTAATAAAATGAGAATATAATAGAAGAATATACCGGATGAACAGAGGAGTATACCAGATGGCCTGGGGGCCTCGTGGGAAGCGGGTAATTCTAGGTCAGAGGTACATCGGCCTTATTAATGAATGAGTTAAACAGGTGTAAGAATGGCTTCCAGATCAAAAATTCCCTGAAGAGCTGTTCAGTCTGTCTTTATTCGGGATATCTGTTATCTTTGGTAATATTTTTAAAAGAAACATTTAAGATTTCTTTTTTTGATTACCAACTGTAAAACATGTACATTGTGAAAAAAGCATGATGCAAAAATAAAAATAAACATCACCATGAAGCCACCCCTTGAGATAGAACCACTCCTGAAGGTTTGTTTGTTGGGTTGGCTCTTTTATTTCTTTGCTTTGATGTGTATCCTTCCAACGTTTTTGCATTACTGCACATTTATATGGCAATTCATGCATGGCTTTTAGATTTACAAGGGTGCTTTCGATCAGTTTGGAAATGCACAGTGTCCTAGAAATTGATGCCATTATTGTGGAGGGGTAACACCTTCCGATTTAGTGGGCAACTCCTCTGTCAATGGTAAGCTTCGGCCACATGATTTATCAGTGGCGTACTCTCTGTAAAGTTAGATCTATTTTGTCTCTGCAGGCTTTGCCTTGCTGCTATACTGGTAGTTGGTTCTGCCACAAAATATATGCTTAGTTGGAATTCAGCTGTGAATGAGTCAAGCTAGGAAATAACACCAGTGTCGCCCAAAGCAGTTAAATACTAGAACGCGCCGATCATGGAATGCGTGCCTTTCCATGAAGCAGGGTGCCTGCTCCGGGCTCACAGGGCATCGGGCTGAGTCTGGAGCCCGTCTGGCTCCTTCTCCTGCCTGTTTTTAGCTCCATGGGCAACCAGGACAACAGGTTCTTTGTTCCTCTTTCTTATTTTTACAGGAACGAGTGAATGCCTCTGCCAGCGTGGACTCCGTATCTGGCCTTTTCATCTCTAGCTGGAGAGTCAATGAGAGAGGAAGTTCCTAAGCAAAAAAGCTGCCACATTTTCTTCCCTCCTGAAAATGGCAATCCCTCCCTGGAGGCAGAAACACATTTTTGTTTCCATTTCTGTGTCCTCTCTTCCTGGTCCTCAGTGGACAGAACTTAAAAATCACTGAAGGCCCTAAAACTTTTTCACAAAAACCCTCCTGCAACGTGCTTTTAGAAATCTTTTTGAGGAAGTTGGGCTTCTGTCCTCGAAAAGCAGCAGCCATTAGACATGCAGGAATAAAACTCGTAACCCAAAATATGTTGGTGAATCTTTTTCCTTTTAGAGTTTAAGCAGAGGGTAAGGAAAGTCCTCGAGGAATTAAAATACCAAGTTGCATGCTGCAGGGAAACTGAACAAGTGAGAAAACTGGACTTGGAACCAGTTCTTTCAATTTCTAGCAGTTTGACCTTGAATAAGGAGATAAACCACATAGCCTTTGATCCCTCCCTGCTACATCTGTGGTGATCCTTACAAGAATATTCCTTCCCCCAGGCCTCTGCCCATTACTTTTTCATCTTGGGTGATGGGTCAAGGGTTTTCTCAGCTCACCTGGCAATCTCTGTGCTGTAAACAGAGTGTTAGCCAGGGTTCTGCGGTACCCAGAATGGATCTGGGCCTTCCTTGTTCTCCAGACTATTACAGAGGAAGGGTTTAATTTGGCTTCAGAATTCTAAAGAAATGTTTTTGTGTCTGAAATCATTGGCCATCAACTACTAGGTATTTCTTTTTCTTTTTTTTTTAATTTAGAGACAGGGTCTCACTCTTGCTCAGTCTGGTCTCGAACTCCTGAGCTCAAGCGATCCTCCTGCCTTAGTCTCCCAGAGTGCTAGGATTACAGGCGTGAGACACCGTGCCCAGCCAACTACTAGGTATTTCTGAAATCGAAGTTTTTCTGGGAATTTTTTGTTTGCTCTGTGTGTGTATGTGTTTAACAAAAATTGGAATTGGTCCTTGTGCCAGAGATTTTTATTAGATGGATGTCTTCAGTATGGGCTGTTATTTTCGACATAAGAGGCCTCTTCTACTAACATTTTTCCAAACACCATTGACCCCAGACCCACCACCTTCTTCTCCCAGCCCCACTAAGCCCTTGCTTCATCTCCCACCAAGACAGGTCTCTTGACCACTGCTTAGCACTTGGGGTGTGGTTGCTTTCCCTTTGACACATGATCAAGGATCTACTGCTCTAAGAGCAAGACCATGGTGGACACACCATGGTGATTTCTGTCTGGTCCTCCATTATTAAGACCACTCCTGCATTGGGCTCTTGTGGCCAGAAGCCTGGGCCCTGTGACTGTGACTGTGCCATGTCTGGTGTTGTACCTTTCTTGCCACTGCAGCTGGTTGAGGTGACGGCATGTGAAAAGGCTCTGTAGGTCTGAGGTGCAGCTGAAGGCTCTACATGGACAGAAAGAGGAAGGGAGTCCCTTGGAGAGGAAAGATACATATGGGAATTTCAACACAAAAATACCAAGATAAGTGGCTTTTTTCCTTTCTTTTTTCCCCCTGAAAGTTGAGGATGGCAACACCCAGTCCAGGTTGAGACCAGACCCTGATGGTAGATGGAGAACCATCCACCATCCTCAAGAAGGTTCTGGGTTTTCCCCTCCCCCAGGCCACATTAAATACTGCCAAAACAAACTCCAGAATCTTATTTATGGAACAGTCTTTGTCAATCCTAGAAGGAAAACACACTGCCTTGCCTTCTTTCTATGACTATCCAAAAATTAGACAACAGTGAGAATCATCTTGGAAATTCCCACTGAATAGAATCTTTACTCACAGTTTCATAGACATTCCAGACTCTTATAATCATCAGTTCTTTTCAGGTTGTGTGTGTTTGTTTTGGTAACAGGTTCCTTTCTTTCACCAAGAATCCATTTTTAGATGCAGGGAAACTGAGGCTAAATGAAATGTGGCAATGGGCCAAGGCCTCACAGTTACAAAGAGGCAACACTGAGCTTTGATTTCAGTCTGACCGCAAATCTTCCTTCCCCTAACTGCTGAAGGTTTGGGGGCTGAGGAAGCCTAGAATGGGGGTGGCAGGGGGCGTCCATTGAAACTATGCCACACCTTACAAAAAATATCATGTTGGTATTGATGCATTCAAAGGTGCAGGAGATGGTGGTTTTGATTCCAGATAAACGAGGACTCATGGATAACGAAATGCTGAAGCCCCCATAGCTGTGTGCATGGAGTTCCCACTCAGGCTTCTCTCAAGACCACACACAGTGCATCTACCTTAGCCCAGTGGCACTTCCCTGCCAATATTTTCTACCCTCTAGTTTGTCCTGTACTCAACCAGCAGCTTTTGTTGGAATCCTAAATCTCACTCCCAGTGTTGGAATAAGGCATCCTGTATTTGGAGACCTTGAACGGAGCACTTATCACCAATGCCCTGTGTTGGTGGGCAAGGAATTACAAGTCTAGGCTAAAACTGATCATTGACTTTTACATCCAAAGCCCACCCCTTGCTGGTTGGCCTGGGCTTAGAGGGGTGTCCATGGGAGAAATTCATGAGCAATGAGGAAGGAGCTGCTAAAACTTTGGATTGTTATTCTGGAAGGATTGGAGCTACCTCCCAAGCCCTGAGATAGCCAAAGGCCAGGGAGTCTTGGTAGCTGTGATGATTTTTGCTGCCATTTCCTGATACACACAGAGACAAGAAGCCTTTGTCTCCTGAGACTGGAACTGAGCAGTCGGATTCTATTTGTTACAGCCCAGCTGAGCAAAGGTCTGAGTCAGAGGTGGGGCATGGGGGCCCCAGAAAGAAGCTCATGGAGAGACCCAGTGCCCTTAAGGACATTTCTCCTGCCTGCTGAGGTCTCCTCCTCTGTAAACCTTGCTGTCTGCAGATCACCTCCTCGGGCCCCTGGTCATGCCCGAGACAGGCATTTTTATCAACACCTGCCCTGGGCTAGGCCTGAATATGGCCTGGGGATGAAGGAAGTATGATGCCAAGTCCAGTGCTTCAGAGGTACAGAAACAGTCCATTAAAAAATTCTAAGATTACTAGCAGTTGAAGAAAAGGGAGACTAGGATTTGAGCTCAGTTTTTGTTTTGTGTTGTTTTGTTTTGTTTTGTTTTTTGACACACAGTCTCCCCCTGTTGCCCATGCTAGAGTGCAGTCATCACATCACTGCAACCTCACATCAAACTCCCAGGCTCAAGTGATTCTCCTGCCTTAGCCTCCCGAGTAGCTGAGACTACAGGCGCACACCACCACACCCTGCTAATTTTTCTATTTTCTATTTTTTGTACAGACAGGGTCTCGCTATGTTGCTCAGGCTGGTCTCAACCTCCTTGCCTTAAGGGATCCCCCCCACTCCTGCCCCCTCAGCCTCCCAAAGTGCTGGGATCCCAAAGTGCGGGCCATTGTCCTGGCCTTGAGTTCAGTTTTGACGGAGCCAGATACAGCAATGGACATTCAAGGACAGTTCGAGCTCAGCAAGGAGAGGCTGGGCAATGGCACATAGGTGCGTTTACAGGACGCTCTTCCCCTGGAATCCAAGAGAGAAGTCTGTAAACATTAATACAGGAAAAATGTTCTCACATTTTAAATCTACTGTCACAGATTATTTTAGCCCAGATTTCAGTCTTCTGTTGTGCCACAATCTTTCTCTGATTCATGTGCCATCTTTGCTATTAATCGGCCTAATCGCTATCTTTAAATTGACTCACCTTTTACATTTATTTACATTTATTTTAAAAGGCAATTTAATATCTCCTCCATAATTGGGAAATACATAGAATACATATAACTATTAAAATAGGTATTGGCCATTAAAATAATAACCATGCCTCCAGGGAGCACCTTGATATATCCACCACTCTTTGGGAAATACTGTCAATGTTTAACAAACCATCGAGATGTTACAAAATAACAAAATTTATCCACACTGTTCTACCAATAGAGTTTTATTTTGTTTTTGAGTTTTCCACTTAGCAAAACTACAGCTCATTTGGGAGATAAGCAATGGGACGAATCTTAAGCCATAATTAAGTTACAGGCAAAAGCAAAATAGAACTTGGGCGCTGCTCTAGTTGCTGTTTGTTTTTGGTTTATGGACATGAAGTTAACATCCTGTTAATAATAATTAGCCCCACTGTCTTCATTCTATAAATATTTATTAGGCACTTACCTTGTAAACAAGAAATTGTGTTTTCTTCAAAGTCTAGAAGGTCCACTGGGAACCTTCAGGAAATCAACCCTCAGGCCTCAAGAAAAGCAAAGAGTTTTTCTTAAGGATTGAGTTTCCAGGGAGTGCCTTGCTGGAAATCTAGGGGAGACCTCTCTAGGTGAGACCTGAGAGGAGCCTGCCACTCACTCCTGTAAATCCCAGGTCTGGGGACGCAGCCCACACCCAACACCAGGACAGGCCTGGGAAGAGCAGGCAAAGGAGGTAGGTGTTGCTCTTCCGAGAAGAGGGTTCTCTACGCCTTTGTGGAGCCCGATGTAGCAGAGAGGGCCAGGGGCTGGGAAGTTGGGGAGCAGGTAAGAGACAAAAGCCAAAACCCACGGTGTTTGGGGGAAGCTGTGACAATCTCAGTTACCCCAGTGTCTCCAGATGACTCATGTGAGTAGAAGCAAGCAGAATACCTTGGTATAACAGATATGAGGTGGCTTTTTCTGTGAAGGTAGATCACAAATGCATCAGATTCCAAGGCGGATGTAACAGTGTTTGTGCCAAAGCACACACGGTCACACCGACACAGCAGGGAGCCAGAGAGCTGTGGAACCGGCTTAGGAAAGCACCTCTGGTTAGAGTTGCCAAGCGCCTTATTCACCTCCAAGGAGGACTTGCCACTCATTCTGGCAGCGGTTTTCAGAAGCTGTTAATTAACTAAACTGTTTCCTTTTTAGCTGAACTAAGATTTAGTGGTCTACTGCAGAAAGGAAAATTCTTAGTACGTTTTAAATATTTAACTGAAACAACTTTTGCCCTTTAAAAGAATCAGTCACATCTTATCATAGATGTTCAAAAGTCTAATTGCTCAGCTGAAGGAAGGTGTGTTTTTCACACACATAGAGAAGTTTTTAGGGGGCTTTTTGTTTTTCTTGTTTGTCCTCCTGTCTTAACACTGAAGGCGGAACCATCCAGAGCCCTTCACGGCTGCTGGGACACAGTAGCCAGGTGGACATGTACCATTCTTGGTTGACAGTAAGAATTTGGCATTTTGCCTTGTTTCTAGGCAATTTGAACTTTAGTTTTGCTACTCAACAGCCGAAATAGGATTCTTACATC